>CM036769.1:40732894-40737894 GCA_020796225.1 Arion vulgaris
TGAGTCCCTCCGTGTGGTGTCCTTGTTCCTCGGGTGACAAGCTTTGAATTTTCTTGCCATGAGTCCCTCCGTGTGGTGTCCTTGTTCCTCGGGTGACAAGCTATGAATTTTCCTGGTTGTGGTTTCTGTAGCAATCTAGTGATTTTTACGGGGTAGGGTAGTTAGCCCCAAGCCCAACCTCCTGAGTCGCCTCTACATGCGTGGCAGGTAATAGTGGTTCTATTCTTTACATCCCTAATATGTCCCTGTAACCACTCGGGAGAACTTCTTGCTAACAATAAATATGTTTGTAATCACTGTTATTGAAAACTTTCAAACTCAAGCTACCCAGACAAGCCCAATTTCTCAAATATCGTGTTCCAGAAGGAAGCTATTACACTTATTTTTCTCATCAAGGGGTCAAAGAAATCGATGATTCTGTCTAGTTCCAACAAGATATATTCTGCGCCCCCCCACACACACACACACATTTAAACGATTTCTACCAGCATTAATATTAGTGGTCACACTTTCGCAGAAATTCATGTTGTCGTGTCGTGTTTGCAATTTTATTTCAATAATGATTAATTCTGTGACTACAGCGCATGGGAAGAGAAGGCCTGGACTTCCAAAGAAAACATGGAGAAGAACGGTGGAGGAGAGAGAGTTGAAGGAGTGTGGCCTGACATGGGAGATGGTTGGTAGAAAGGCAGCAGAACGGCAACAGTGGAAGTCTCTTGTGGAAGCTTTATGTGTCAATCGGGACATGAAAAGGATATAGATAGTTAGAATTCTGTGACTGGCTGGCTTCTAGTTTTATCAGTCTTCTTGTGTTTGTGTGTCAAATATTTCATATTTTCCTTCTACTTTCTTTTAGTTTATATTCCTCTTTAGCTTGGATTTCATCTGTTGCATCCTTAGTATTAAATATTGCTAGTTTCATCTTTCTTCTTTCTTCAATACATTTCCAGGTGTCATCACTTATCCAGAGTTTTCTGTCTTTTGTCTTTAATCCTGCGCTACTATTTGCTGCCCCAATAGTGTGTCCTTTATCTTAGTCCATTTGTCTTCAATCTTCTGTTCATTTTCACCATTGAGTAACTCGAACCTATTCTTAAGTTCGATCTGATATTCTCTTTACCTCTTTATTTTGTAGCTTTTGACTGTCTATTCGCAGTTGTTCTTTTTTAGTATGGTGAATTTTTCAATTTCAGTTTCAATTTACCTATGCATAAATTATGATCACTTCCTACATCTGCCCCTCTGTATGCACGGACATCCATCAATGATGTTCTAAATTGTGTATTTATGCACATATGGTCAATCTGATTCCTGGTCACTCCATCTGGTGAGTGCCAAGTAAGTTTATGAATTTCCTTATGTGCAAAGATGGTACCTCCAATTACTAAGTTTGACAGCATACATAACTCCGCCAGTCTTTTCTCCATTCTCATTCATTGTGTTTATTCCTTGTTTTCCTATAGCTCTCTCTACCCCTACATTATCACTTCCAACCTTGGCATTAAAGTCCCCATTACTAATAACAGGTCATGTTTTTGGTCTTGTTAATTTGATCTTGTAGTTGCTCATAAAATGTGTCTTTCTTATCATCGTCAGCCTCGTTTGTTGGTGCATAACACTGCAGTATTGTCATATTGACATGCCTGGTACTGAAGCGGGCTCTAATTATCCGACTCAAGATGGGTTCCCATTCTAACATGCTCTTTGCTACTCTAGGTGTCATCATTATACCCACTCCTTCAAAATGCTTACCATCTTCTCTCCTTGAATATATGAAAGTTAATCCACTAACTACTCTTCTATCTGTTCCAGGCCATCTCACCTCACTTAACCCAAGTATGTCCAGCTCGTATCTCTTCATTTCTTCTGCAATTTGGGCTGATTTTGTAGCCGTGGCCATCGTTCTCACATTCCAAAATCCAATTTTAGTGTGTGTCTTTGAGCCAAGTAATGTACGAGTCAGGTTGCTGACTTCCGCAAAGCGGCTTTCATCAGCAACCGTCATTGATGCACTAGGTGCATCGCACACCACCTGGCTGGTCGGTTTACCGGTATGGCGTCCTTTCTTGCAAGTTTCTGTAGCTCTTTCAATTTCTTGTGATGAGGTAGCTGGCTTCACGCACAAGTCCTCCTCCTTTTCATCCGGGCTTGGAACCGGCATTGGCAGAGTTACATTCATACATACATATCTGGTGGTTGTAATGTTTGTGTGGATCAAAACTCGTGGTCAGTGTGTGGTTCAAAACTCGTGGCCAGTGTGTGGTTCAAAACTCGTGGCCAGTGTGTGGTAGGCAATCTCTATCAAATATTTAACAACGATTTGTAACACGTATAATGTTCATGAGTCCCCCAGTCACATCCTTGTGAAGTCATGTACTGCAGTCACAGTCATGTGAAGTTCTCTACAGACAAATACCAAAATAATAGTAATTTTACAAAGTACAACATCAGACTGAGTCGACGTGTATACTAAAATATCTTTATCGAGCAAATGATCAATGTCATCGCCAGGCGTAGCCACGTAAATAGACAAGAAATGTGGTGTATAAACATCTATTATGAAACTTACTATAAATTCGGATGGTGGTATTTTGTTAGATTAAGTATATAATACACATCAGTTGTCATGGTTATAGTGACTTCCTCTTGTCTGTCATATCTACCTCACGCTGGCAAATAATATCTATCTTGTACAACATATTAGAGTTGTTGGATCAAGTAAGTGACCCTTTTTGACCCACAGCAGACTAATACTGACATTAGTCCACTCTAATACTGACAGACAAGTTCACTTTTATACTGACAGACGAGTGTACTTTTATACTGACAGACGAGTGTACTTTTATACTGACAGACGTGTGTACTTTTATACTGACAGATGAGTGTACTTTTATACTGACAGACGACTGTACTTTTATACTGACAGACGAGTGTACTTTTATACTGACAGACGAGTGTACTTTTATACTGACAGACGTGTGTACTTTTATACTGACAGATGAGTGTACTTTTATACTGACAGACGACTGTACTTTTATACTGACAGACGAGTGTACTTTTATACTGACAGACGAGTGTACTTTTATACTGACAGACGAGTGTACTTTTATTAATATCTATCTTTACAACATGTACTTTAGGAGTTGTTTGATCAAGAGTGACTTTATGACCACAGACATGTACTTTTAATACTGACAGACAGTTCTACTTTTATACTGACAGACAGTGTACTTTTATACTGACAGACGAGTGTACTTTTATACTGACAGACGAGTGTACTTTTATACTGACAGACGAGTGTACTTTTATACTGACAGACGAGTGTACTTTTATACTGACAGACGAGTGTACTTTTATACTGACAGACGAGTGTACTTTTATACTGACAGACGAGTGTACTTTTATACTGACAGACGAGTGTACTTTTATACTGACAGACGAGTGTACTTTTATACTGACAGACGAGTGTACTTTTATACTGACAGACGAGTGTACTTTTATACTGACAGACGAGTGTACTTTTATACTGACAGACGAGTGTACTTTATACTGACAGAGAGTTACTTTTATACCGCAGACGAGTTACTTTTATACTGACAGACGAGTGTACTTTTATACGCAGACGAGTTACTTTTATACTGACAGACGAGTCCATTTTATACTGGGAGATGAGTGTACTTTATACTGACAGACGAGTCCACCTTTATACTGACAGACGATTACACCTTTATACTGGGAGATTCTCAGTTTCTAGAGCTACGCTTGCTACACAAATGTGTTGTCAGTGTCTGTGACACAGTCAGTCAAGAAGATGTGTTCAGTAACAAAACAAACTTTACTTTTTTTCTTTAATTCTAGAATTATTTTTATTAATCTCATCTATATTGTTTTCTTAATCTCTATTATTTGATTGTTCTTAATCTCTTTTTGTTTTTCTACTTATTGTTTTCCTTTTTAATCCATCTAGCTTTATTGTTTTCTTTATCTCATGCTTTTTTTTCTTAATTCTACTTTATCTAATCTAGTTTCTCTCTTTAACTCTCTATTGTCTGAGTTATTGTTTATCATTCTATCTACATTGTCTGAGGTTTTGTTATGGAACATCTAATATGAAATAAACTGAGATGTCTGTCTGTAGACTTCTAATATGAAATCTGAGATGTCTGTCTGTAGACTTCTAATATGAAATCTGAGATGTCTGTCTGTAGACTTCTAATATGAAACTACGAGATGTCTGTCTGTAGACTTCTAAATGAAACATAAACTGAGATGTCTGTCTGTAGATTCTAATATGAGACATAAACTGAGATGTCTGTCTGTAGACTTCTAATATGAAACATAAATCTGAGATGTCTGTCTGTAGACTTCTATAACTGAAATCTGAGATGTCTGTCTGTAGACTTCTAATATGAAATCTGAGATGTCTGTCTGTAGACTTCTAATATGAGACATAAACCTGAGATATCTGTCTGTAGACTTCTAATATGAGACATAAACCTGAGATGTCTGTCTGTAGACTTCTAATATGAAACATAAATCTGAGATGTCTGTCTGTAGACTTCTAATATGAAATCTGAGATGTCTGTCTGTAGACTTCTAATATGAAACATAAATCTGAGATGTCTGTCTGTAGACTTCTAATATGAAACATAAATATGAGATGTCTGTCTGTAGACTTCTAATATGAAACATTAATCTGAGATGTCTATCTGTAGACTTCTAATATGAAACATAAATCTGAGATGTCTGTCTGTAGACTTCTATAACTGAAATCACTTGCCAAGTTTTCGATTCATTGACCAGGACCAATACAACAATTGTGTTGAAAAACTGAATCAGACATGCCAGTTAGAATGTTGTCTAGTTTTACAAGGGAGGTAACTATCTGTATTCCTTGCTAAACCAACCTTATTTATCACAGGCTGTTCATATGATGTTCACTAGATGTTCCCTAGATGTTCACTTATTGTTCACTAGATGTTCCCTAGATGTTTACTTAT
>CM036769.1:41468068-41719897 GCA_020796225.1 Arion vulgaris
AATATCAAGCCACCCTGCAAAACTCTATGCGCTATCCTTATGGCTATCTTCGCATCCCATGCGCTATCCTATGCACTAACCTATGCACTCCCCTTTTAAGCTACCCTGTGCACTACCATGTGCGCAACGCTGTGCACTACACTATGCCCTATTCTATCCCTCTATCCTCTGCGCTATCCTATGTGTTACCCATGCACTATCCTATGCCCTATCATATTCTATCCCATGCCCAATCCTATGAGCTATACTGTGCGCTATACTATGAGCTACCTTTTGTGCTAACATATGCGCAACCCTATGCGCTACCATATGCGCTACCCTATACACTATCATATGCGCTATCCTATTCGCTATCCTGTGCGCTATCATATGTGCTATCCTATGCACTAATCTATGCGCTAACCTGTGCGCTGCCACGTGCGCTACCATGTGTGCTACTCTGTGCGCTACCCCAGGCACTATTCTATGCGCTACCATGTGCGCTGTACTCTGCGCTATCCTATGCGATATTCGAAACGCTCCCTTATGCCCTACCCAATGCGCCATCCTATACTCTATCCTATGCAGTAAACTATCCCTACCCTGTACGCACACTATGCGCTACCATATGCGCTACCCTAGCGCTATACTATATTCTACCCTATGCGCTATTCTAAGTGCTACCCGAAACAATACCTGAAGCGTTACCCTACCCGCTACTGAATGCGCCACTTATGCACTACCCTATGCACAATCATATGAGCAATCGTATGCACTATCCTATGCAATAACCTATGTTTCAGTGGGTACCATGTGCTATCCTATGCGGTATCATATGCAATAACCTTGCAACCTATGCGCATCCATGTGCTACACTATGCGCTATCCTATGCGCTATTCTATGTTCTATCCTCTGCTCTATCCTATACGCTATCCTATGCGCTACCCGATGCGCTACTCTATGCGCCACCAAATACGCTACTATATGCGCTGCTCTATGTGCTCCCCTGATACACTTAGTTATTTAGTCTTTCCTCTTGGGCCTGTGGGCGGCGATAGGTATATGTCATAGCTCTCCATGTCTTGTGGTTCGTTGCTATCTGTTTTAGGTCTTTAATGTTTACTAGGCCCATCGTTGAGCCTTCTCTGGTGATGGTTCTACGCAGAGTCTCTTTGGTCTTCCTCGTTTTCTTTTTCCCTCTGTGTCCATATGAGGGATTGGTAAGGGAGTCTTCTCTCATCCATTCTGGAAGTGTGTGGCCGATGTAGTTCCAGCGGCGCTTTCTTATAAAATTTGATACATTTCTTGCTTGGTCTCTTGTCTTATTTGTGTATTAGGTCTGAAATCTGACCATTTGAGGTTCAGTATTCTTCTAAGACATTTATTCTCAAAGTTATCTAATTTTCTTTCTAGAGCTTTTGTTGTTTTCCAACTCTCGCATCCATAAGTTAATACTGGAATCACACAAGAGTTAAAGATCTTTAATTTTAAGTGCTTGCTGAGTGAATTGACTTCCATATATTTGACAATTTGTTAAAAGCACTTGATGCCAATGCGATTCTGTATGGAATTTCAGGAGCTGTATCCCCCGTAGATGTCATCATACTCCCTAGGTATGTAAAACTTTTGACTTTTTCAAGAGTGTAGTTTTTTAGTTGGATATTTTCTGGACTGCTGGTAAGGTCAAGAATTTTTGTTTTTTTTGGTGTTGATTTGAGACCACTTGTCCGAGATATTTTGGAGAAGGTCGAGCCATTTGAATATCTTGGTGTGACGAACTCAAAAGAGCTATATCGTCGGCAAAATCAAGGTCTTCTAAAATTTTATCAACCCATTTGATGCCCATATTTGAGTTATTTGTGCATTTTCGCATGACCCAGTCAATTGCTATTCCAAAGAGCAATATGTTCTATCCTATGCGCTATCCTATGCGCTATCCTATGCACAACCCCTCTGCGCTACCCTATGCGCTACCATATGTTTCCATCCTATGTGCTATCCGATGCGCTACATAAAGTGCTACCCTATGCGCTACCCAATGCGCTATCCTATGTGCTATCCTATGTGCTATCCTATGTGCTATCCTATGCGCTATCCTATGCGCCTATATCTGATGCTCTACACTTCTTCTTCTTCTTCTTCTTTTGCGTTCGTTCTTTACAACCAATTTTAATCACTCTTTTTGTGATATGTTTGATCTTTGCCAAGAACGTGTATACGTTGCACACATTGGTTTGCAGGCTCCCTAAACGCATAGACTTCTACACGTTTAGGACATGTGTATCCGATTTCAGCCAAACCTCCTAGTCGCCTCTTACGACATGCTTGACAGGTAACAGTGGTTCTATTCTGTACACCCCAAATTTGGGCCCCGATAACCACTCTCGGCCTTCATACTAACCACTGCACAAAAAGATATTCAAGCACAACCTACACGCAAACCATCGCGCTACTCTATGAGCTATCTTCTGTGCTACCCCATGCGCCATCCTATGTAGCAACCTATGCACTACCCTGTGTAAGCACCTCTGTGCACTACCATGCGCAACGCTGCACTACACTATGCCCTATTCTATGCTCTCTATCCTCTGCGTCATCCCCCATGTGCTAATTCTATACACTATCATATGCGCCTATCCCATTCGCTATCCCAGGTACTTTCATCATATGTGCTATCCTGATGCACTAATCTATGCGCTAACCTGTGCGATGCCACGTGCGCTACCATGTGTGCTACTCTGTGCGCTACCCTGTGCACTATTCATACACCATGTGCGCTGTACTCAGGCTTCCTATGCGGGGATATCTGAAACGCTCCCCTATATGCTCCCACCCAATGCGCCATCCTATACGCTATCCTATGTAGTAACCATGCATCCATACCATGTATCGCCACACTATGCGCTACCCTATGCGCTATCCTATGCAGTAACCTATGCACTACCCTGTGCGCTACACTATGCGCCACCCATGCGCTATCCCGCGCAAACCTATGCACTACCATACGCTACATCATGCGCCACCATGCGCTATTCTAAGTGCTACCTGAAACAATAGCCGAAGCACTACCCTACCCACATTGAATGCTCTACTCTATGCACTACCCTATGTACAACATATGAGCTATATCACGCCCTATCCTATGCACTATCCTATGCACAACATATGTGGTCTCCAGTGCGGTACCATGTGTGTGATATTGTATAATATTCTATAAGTACTATCCTATACTAACATCCTATGCGTTATCCTATTTGCTATACTGGGCGCTGCTACCCTATGTTCTGCCCGGATGCGCTAAACCAAGGCCACACAAAAAGATACCTGAAGCACAACCCTACCTGCTACCCAACGCGCTATCCTATACGATATCTTCTTGTACTATCCTATGCGCTTTGTCCTATGCGCTATCCTATGTAGTAACCTATGCACTACCCTGTGCGCTATCCTGTGCACTACCATGTGCGCAACACTGTGCACTACACTATGTCCTATCCTATGTGCTATCCTCTGCGCTATCCTATGTGTTACCTTATGCACTATCCTATGCCTCATCCTATATGCTATCCCATGTCCAATCCTATGATGGTCCTGTGCGCTATCCTATGCGCCACCCTGTGTGCTAACATATGCGCAACCCTATGCATTACTCCTATGTACAATTCCTATACACTATCATATGCGCTATCCATTCGCTATCATGTGCACTTAACACATGCACTATCCTATACGCTATCCTATGCACCACCCATGCGCTAACCTGTGCGCTGCCATGTGCGCCATCATGTGTGCTACTCTGTGGGGCCACCCTGTGTAATTCATCCAATACTGGCCACTGTGGTACACTCTGGCTCTATCCTATGATATACGAAACGGGCTACCCTATGCTCTTGAACCTTAATGCGCCATCCTATGCGCTATCCATGTAACCTATGCACTACCATGTACGCTACACTATGCGCTACCCTATGGGCCATTCTGTGCTACCTGAACAATAGCCGAAGCACTACTCTACACGCTACTGAATGCTCTACTTATGCACTACCCTATGTACAATCATATGAGCTTATCGTATGCCCTATCCTATGTACTATCCTATGCAATAACATATGTGGTCTCCAGTGCGGTACCATGTGTGATACTCTGTGTGCTATTCTAGCGCTTTTATCCTATACGCTACCCTATGCAATATCCTATACAATATCCTATGTGCTATCCTATTTGCTATACTGGGCGCTACCCTATGTTCTGCCCGATGCGCTAAACTAAGCGCTACACAAAAAGATACCCGAAGCACAACCCTTACCCACACTAACGCGCTATCCTATACGATATCTTCTAGTTATCCTATGCTATCCTATGCGCTTATCCTATAGTAACCTATACCACTCAGGCACACTATGTGCTAACATATGTTACGGTATGCGCTATCCTATGCGCTACCCCATGCGCTATTCTAAGCGCTACCCGAAACAATACCCGAAGCGCTACTTCACCTGGGCTACTGAATGCGCTGCCTATACACTACGTTATGCCTCACCCCATGCACAATCATATGAGCTATCGTATGCTCTATCCTATGCACTATCCTATGCACAACTCTGTGCGTTGCATAGCTAAAACAAGTAAAGTACTTGTGCACTATTCTATGCGCTATCCTATATACCCTATGCGCTATCCTATGCACTACCATGTACGCCAATTCTGAGAGCTACCCGGTGCGCTACAATGTGCGCTACCCTATGCACTACCCTGTGAGATATCCTATGCGCCAGTAGTTCCTCTATCCTAAGTGCGCTATCCGATGCGATACATAAAGTGCTACCCATGCGCTACCCAATGCGCTATCCTATGTGCTATCCTATGCGCTATATTATGCGCTATCCGATGCTCTACACTAACCGCTGCACAAAAAGATATTCGAAGCACAACCCTACACGCAAACCAACGCGCTACCCATGCAATCTTCTGTGCTACCTCTATGCGCTCATCCTATGTAGTAACCTATGCACTACCCTGTGTGCCACCCTGTGCACTACCATGTGCGCACCGCCAGCACTACACTATGCCCTATTCTATGCTCTATCCTCTTCTGCCATCCCATGTGTTACCATATGCACTATCCTATGCCCTATCATATATGCTATCCCATGCCCAATCCTATGATTATACTGCGCTATACTATGCGCTACCTTGTGCTAACATATATTGCAACCCTATGCGCTACCATATGTGCTACCCTATACACTATCATATGCACATCCTAATCACATCCTGTGCGCTATCATATGTGCTATCCTATGCCCTAATCTATGCGCTAACCTGTGCGCTGCCACGTGCATTACCATGTGTGCTACTCTCTGTATGATACCCTGTGCACTATCCTATACTACCATGTGCGGGGCTGTACTCTGCGCTATCCTATGCGATATCTGAAACTCCCAATCTATGCCCCACCCACGTGCCATCCCCATACGCTATCCTATGCAGTAACCTATGCACTACCCTGTGCGCTACACTAAGGTACTACCACATGCACACCCTATGCGCTATACTATGTTCTACCATATGCGCTCTTCTATACCCTGAAATAATACCTTTTGAAGGCTACTCCTATAATAATCATATGAGCTAATGTATGCACTCATCATATGCACAACCTATGTGTTTGCAGTGCTGTACTATGTGTGCTATCTTATGCGCTATCATATGTACAACCTCTTGCAGCTTACCCCTATATGGGCTATCCTATGCGCGACACTATGTACATCCTATGAGCTATTATATGCGCTATCCTCTGTTCTATCCTTTACGCTATCCTATGCGCTACCCGATGCGCTACTCTATACACGAAATGCGCTACTATATGCGCTGCCTTGTTGTGCTACCCGATACACTATGCTATGCGTTATTCTATTCGATATCCTGTGCGCTATCATATGTGCTATCCTATGCGCTATCCTATGCAGCGACCTATGCACTACCCTGTGCGCTAACCTGTGCGCTACCATGTGCAAAACGCTGTGTACTACACTATGCACTAACCTATGCGCTAATTCTGTGCGCTATCCCAGGTGCTACCTTATGCCTCTATCCTATGCGCTATCCTATATGCTATCCCATAAATTTGCATCCTATAGCTATCCTGCGCTATCTTATGCGCTACCTTTGTGCTAACATTTGCGCAACCCTATGCGCTAATTAAGGCAAGCAATTCTATAAAGTACTTATACACTATCCTATCCACTATCTCAGTGCTATCATATGCGCTTTTACCCGCCACGCTATCCTATGCACTCATCCTATGCGCTACCATAGCGCTACCCTATGCGCTATGCTATGCACCACCTTAAATGGTACCCAAAAAGATACTCGAAGCACAACCTAACCTGCTAACCACTGCGCTATCCTATGCGACATCCTATACTGAACTGATAATACCAGCGCTATCCTGTGGCGCTACCATGTTCTATCCTATAAAACTACCTAATGCATCATCCAATGCGCTATCCTATAGCCTTATCCTGCACTATCCTATGCACTAACCTATGCGCTTACCTCAGGTACTATCCCAAGTACTATGTGTTCTATCCTATGCGCTACCTATGCACTATCTCACAATTATCCTACGCCCTATCCTATACGCCATCCCATGCCTAATCCTATGAGCTATCCTCTCTGCGCTATCCTATGGGCCATCTCTTAGCAATAAATGCACACAACCCCCATGCGCTACCATATGCGCTTTACCCCATGCGCTATCCTATGCGCTACCTTATGCACTATTCTAAGCGCTACCCGAAATAATAGCCGAAGGCTACCCTACCTGCTACCGAATGCGCTACTCTACACTACGCTATGCGCTACCCTATGTAATAATCATATGAGCTATCCAATGCGCTACCCGAAGCGCTAACCTTTGCGCTAACCAATGCGCCACCATGCACTACCCAATGTGATACTTACCCATATCCAATGAGCTATCCTATGAGCCGATCCATGCGCTATCCAATGCGATACTCTAAGCGCAGAACAAAAAGATATCCGAAGCACAACCCTACACGCAAACCAACGCGCTACCCTATGCGCTATCTTCAGTTGCTACCTATGCGCTATCTTTATGTAGTAACCTATGCACTACCCTGTGTGCCACCCTGTGCACTACCATGTGCGCAACGCTGTACGACACTATGCCCTATTCTATGTTTCTATCCTATGCGCTATCCTATGCGCTATCCTTATGTAGTAACCTATGCACTACCCCAGTGCTACACTATGTAAGCAACATGTATGATGGTATGCGCTTTCATCCTATGCGCTACCCCATGCGCTATTCTAAGGCTACCTGAAACACACCTGAAGCGCTACTTACCCAAGCATTGAATGCTGCTCTATACTAATTACGTTATGCTCTACCCTATGCACAATCATATGTGGAGCTTATCGTATGCTCTATCCTATGCACTATCCTATGCACAACTCTGTGCGTTGTATCAGTTGGAAACAAGTGAAGTACTTCCTGTGCACTATTCTATGCGCTATCCTATATACCCCATGCGCTATCCTATGCACTACCATGTACGCCAATCTCTGAGAGCTACCCGGTAAGTACAATGTGCGCTACCCCTACACTACCCTGAGATATCCTATGCGCTAGTAAATTTATCCTAAGGTATATCTGATGCGCTACATAGTACGGCTACCCTATGCGCTACCTCCAATGCGCTATCCTAATTGCTATCCTATGCGCTATATTATGCGCTATCCGATGCTCTACACTAACCGCTGCACAAAAAGATATTCGAAGCACAACCCTACACGCAAACCAACGCGCTACCCTATGCGCTATCTTCAGCTACCCTATGCGCTATCCTATGTAGTAACCTATGCACTACCCTCTGTGGTAAGCACCAGCACTACCATGTGCGCAACGTTGTGCAATTACACCAGCTCTATTCTATGCCTTCATCCCTTTCACATCCTATGTGTTACCCTATGCACTATCCTATGCCCCATCATATATGCTATCCCCATGCCCAATCCTAAGAGCTATACTGTGGCGCTATACTATGCGCTACCTTTGTGCTAACATATACGTAACCCTATGCGCTACTATATGTGCTACCTTATACACTACTATATGCGCTATCCTAATCGTTATCCTTGTGCGCTATCATATGCTATCTTATGCACTAATCTATAGTACAATCTGTAGTGCTGCCACGTGCATTACCATGTGTGCTGCTACTCTGTGCGATACCCTGTGCACTATCCTATGCGCTACCATGTGCGCCACTCTGCGCTATCCTATGTGATATCTGAAACTCTACTCCTATGCCCCACCCAATGCGCCATCCTATACGCTATCCTATGCAGTAACCTATGCACTACCTCAGGCGCCAGTACTGCGCTACCACATGCGCCACTCCTATGCGCTATACTATGTTCTACCATATGCGCTCTTCTTGCGTTACCTGAAATAATACCCGAAGCGCTTAACTCTATGCACAATCATATGAGCTTATCGTATGCACTGATTTGCTGCAATAACCTATGTGCTTTCCAGTGCTGCATCATGGAAGTATCCTATGCGCTATCATATGCACAACCTCTGCGCCAATTCCTATGGGCTATCCCATGCGCGACACTATGTGCTATCCTATGAGCTGTCAGGCGCTTCTATCCTCTGTTCTATCCTTTACGCTATCCTATGCGCCACCCGATGCGCTACTTCCATGGGCCACGAAATGCGCTACTATATGCGCTGCCCTATGTGCTACCCGATACACTATGCTATGCGTTATTCTATCTGCCATCCTGTGCGCTATCATATGTGCTATCCTATGCGCTATCCTATGCAGGGACCTATGCACCACCCTGGTGCGCTAACCTGTAGCTACCAAGGCAAACGCTGTGTACTACACTCATGCACTACCTATGCGCTACCCTGTGCGCTATCCCAGGTGCGCACCTTATGCTCTATCCTATAGCGCTATCCTATATGCTATCCCATACCCCATCCTATAGGGCTATCCCTCTGCGCTATCTTATGCGCTACCTTAGGCTAACATTTGTGCTAACCCTATGCGCTACCCTATGCGCTACCCTATGTGCTACCCTATACACTATCCTATTCACTATCCTGTGCGCTATCATATGCGCTTAACTCTATACGCTATCCTATGCACTATCCTATGCGCTACTATATGCGCTACCCTATGCGCTATGCTATGCACTACCCTAAATGGTACCCAAAAAGATACTCGAAGCACAACCCAACTCACTAACCATCGCGCTATCCTATGCGCTATCCTGTTGCACTAACCGATGCGCTACCTGTGCGCTATCCTGTGCGCTACCATGTGTTCTATCCTATGGCATGACCTAATGCATCATCCAATGCGCTATCCTATGCCCTATCCTATGCACCATCCTATGCACTAACCTATACGCTACCCTAATATGCGCTTTTCATCCTGTAAGCACCATGTGTTCTATCCTATGCGGCTTACCTATGCACTATCTCAAGCACTATCCTACGCCCTATCCTATACGCCATCCCATGCCCAATCCTATGAGCTATCCTCTGCGCTATCCTATGCGCTATCCTTTGTGCTAACAAATGCACAACCCTATGCGTCACTATATACGCTTTTTTACCCTATGGGCTATCCTATGCGCTACCTTATGCACTATTCTGCGCTTTCACCTGAAACAATAGCCGAAGGGCTACCCTACTCCGCTACCGAATGCGCTACTCTATACACTACGCTATGCGCTACCCTATGCACAATCATATGAGCTATCCAATGCGCTACCTGAAGCGCTAACCTTTGCGCTAACCAATGCGCTACCACCTTAAGTGCACTACCCAATGTGATACACTTACCCATATCCAATGAGCTATCCGGCGAGTAGCTATCCATGCGCTATCCAATGCGATACTCTAAGCGCTGCACAAAGATATCCGAAGCACAACCCTACACGCAAACCAACGCGCTACCCTAAGGCCATCTTCAGCTACCCTATGCGCTATCCCATGTAGTAACCTATGCACCACTCTGTGTGCCACCCTTGTGCACTACCATGTGCGCAAACGCTGTGCACTACACTATGCCCCATTCTATGTTTCCCATCCTATAGCTATCCTCTATAGCTATCCTATGTAGTAACCTATGCACCACCCTGTGCGCTACACTATGTGCTAACATATGTACATGGTATATGCTATCCTATGCGCCACTCCCATGCGCCATTCTAAGCGCTACCTGAAACAATACCTGAAGCGCTACTCTACCCGCTACTGAATGTGCTGCTCTATACACTACGTTATGCTCTACCCGCACAATCATATGAGCTATCGTATGCTCTATCCTATGCACTATCCTATGCAATAACCTCTGTGCGTTGCATAGCTGGAAACAAGTGTGCTACTCTGTGCACTATTCTATGCGCTTATCCCATATGCTACCCTATGCGCTATCCCATGCACTACCATGTACGCTACCCTGAGAGCTACCCAGGCAGCCACAATGCGCGCTACCCTATGCACCACCCCGTGAGATATCCTATGCGCTAGTAAATTCTTCTATCCTATGCGCTATCCGATGCGCTACATAAAGTGCTACCCTATGCGCTACCCAATGCGCTATCCTAATTGCTATCCTATGCGCTGGTATTATGCGCTATCCGATGCTCTACACTAACTGCTGCACAAAAAGATATTCGAAGCACACTTACACGCAAACCAACGCGCTACCCTATGCGCTTATCTTCTGTGCTACCCTATGCGCTATCCTATGTAGTAACCTATGCACTACCCTGTGTGCTACCCTGTGCACTACCATGTGCGCAACGTTGTGCACTACACTATGCCCTATTCTATGCCTCCCCATCCTCTTTCAAGCATCCTATGTGTTACCCTTTGCGCACTTATCCTCGCGCCCTATCATATATGCTATCCCATGCCTAATCCTATGAGCTATACTGTGCGCTATACTATGTACTACCTTTTGAATAACATATACGCAACCCTATGCGCTACCATATGTGCTACCCTATACACTATCATATGCGCTATCCTAATCGCTATCCTGTGCGCTATCATATGCTTATCTTATGCACTAATCTATGCGCTAACCTGTGCGCTGCCACGTGCATTACCATGTGTGCCATCGCGATACCCCGTGCACTCATCCTATGCGCTACCATGTGTGCGCTGTAATTGCGCTATCCTATGATATTCGAACTCTACCCTATGCCCCCACCCAATGCGCCATCCTATACGCTATCCTATGCAGTAACCTATGCACTACCCTGTGCGCTACACTATGCGCTACCACATGCGCTACCCTATGCGCTATACTATGTTCTACCATATGCGCTTCATGCTACCCGAACAATACTCCGAAGCGCTACCCTATGCAATAATCATATGAGCTATCGTATGCACCTTGATCATATGCAATAACTCTATGTGCTTTCCAGTGCTGTACCATGTGCTATCCTATGCGCTATCATATGTAATAACCTTCAGGCCACTCCTATGCGCTATCCTATGCGCGACACTATGTGCTATCCTATGAGCTATTATATGCGCTATCCTCTGTTCTATCCTTTACGCTATCCTATGCGCTACCCGATGCGCTACTCTATGGGCCACGAAATGCGCTACTATATGCGCTGCCCTATGTGCTACCCGATACACTATGCTGGCGTTATCTCTATTCGCTATCCTGTGCGCTATCATATGCTATCCTATGCGCTATCCTATGCAGGACCTATGCACTACCCTGTGCGCTAACTCAGGCACACCAAGTGCAAAACGCTGTGTACTACACTATGCACTAACCTATGCGCTACCCTGTGCGCTATCCTGTGTGCTACCTTATGCTCTATCCTATGCGCTATCCTATATGCTATCCCATACCCCATCCTATAGCTATCCTCTGCGCTTCATCTATGTGCTACCTTGTGCTAACATTTGCGCACCCTATGCGCCACCATGCGCCACTCCTATGCTACTCCATACACTATCCTATTCACTATCCTGTGCGCTTTCATCATATGCGCTATCCTATACGCTATCCCATGACCATCCTATGCGCTACTATATGCGCTACCCTATGCGCTATGCTATGCACTACCCTAAATGGTACCCAAAAAGATACCTCGAAGCAATAACCAACCCGGCTAACCATCGCGCTATCCTATGCGCTATCCTATGTAATTAAATCCGATGCGCTACCTGTGCGCTATCCTGCGCATAACATGTGGCGCTCAATCCCCATGCGCTACCTAATGCATCATCCAATGCGCTATCCTATGCCCTATCCTATGTACCATCCCAGACCAACTGCGTACTACTCCCTGTGCGCTATCCCGTGTGCTACCATGTGTTCTGTATCCTATGCGCTACCTATGCACTATCTCAAGCACTCATATCCTACGCCCTATCCTATACGCCATCCCATGCCCAATCCCCTATGAGCTTTTCATCCTCTGCGCTATCCTATGCGCTATCCTTTGTGCTAACAAATGCACAACCCTATGCGCTACCATATGCGCCACTCCCATGCGCTACTCTATGCGCTACCCATGCACTATTCTAAGCGCTACCCGAAACAATAGCCGAAGCGCTACCCTACCCGCTACCGAATGCGCTACCCTATACACTACGCTATGCGCTACCCTATGCACAATCATATGAGCTATCCAATGCGCTACCTGAGCGCTAACCTTTTGCGCTTAACCAATGCGCTACCTTATGCACTACCTAATGTGGCGTATCCCCCACCCACACCAATGAGCTGTCCTGTAGAGGCAACCTGCACCCAACGCGTGATAATTTCGTGCTACCGCAATAAAGATATCTCAGCAACAACTTGCTGTCGCAATTAACGCGCTACTCCTATGTAACATTCTGTGTCACCCGCTATCCTATAGTAACCTATGCACTCACCCTGTGTGCCACTCCTGTGCACCTACCATGTGGCGGCAATCGCTGTGCACTCTACACTCATGCCCTATTCTATGTTTCCATCCTATGCGCTATCCTATGCGCTATCCTATGTAGAACTTGCGCACTACTCCCGCGCTACACTATGTGCTAACATATGCAAGCATGGTATGCGCTTACATCCTATGCGTTCACTCCCATGCGCTATTCTAAGCGCTACCTGAAACAATACCCGAAGCGCTACTCTACCCGCTACTGAATGCGCTGTTTCACTACACTACGTTAAGTGCTCACCCTATGCACAATCATAAGGACATCGTATGCCCTATCCTATGCAATATCCCAGTAATAACCTCTGTGCGTTGCATAGTTGGAAACAAGTGTGCTACTCAGCACTATTCTATGCGCTATCCTATATGCTACCCTATGCGCTATCCTATGCACTACCATGTACGCCACCCTGAGAGCTACCAGGTGCGCTACAATGTGCGCTACCCTATGCACTACCCTGTGAGATATCCTATGCGCTAGTAAATTCTCTATCCTATGCGCTATCCGAGGGCCATACAAAGTGCTACCCTATGCGCTACCCAATGCGCTATCCTATGTGCTATCCTATGCGCTATATTATGCGCTATCCGATGCTCTACACTAACCGCTGCACAAAAAGATATTCGAAGCACAACCCTAAGACGCAAACCAACGCGCTACCCTATGCGCTATACTTCTGTGCTACCCTATGCGCTATCCTATGTAGTAACCTATGCACTACCCTGTGTGCCACCCTGTGCACTACCACATGTGCAACGTTGTGCACTACACTATGCCCTATTCTATGCTCTATCCTCTTCGCTATCCTATGTGTTACCCTATGCACTATCCATGCCCCCATCATATATGCTATCCCATGCCCAATCCTATGAGCTATACTGTATACTATACTATGCCACCTTTGCGCTAACATATACGCAACCCTATGCGCTACCATATAAAGTACTCTTATACACTATCATATGCGCTATCCTAATCGCTATCCTGTGCGCTATCATATGTGCTATCTTATGCACTAATTCATGCGCTAACTGTAGCGCTGCCACGTGCATTACCATGTGTGCTACTTCTGTGCGATACCCTGTGCACCATCCTATGCGCTACCACAGGCCGTTGTACTCTGCGCTATCCCATGCGATATTCGAAACTCTCACCTCTATGCCCCACTCCAATGCGCCATCC
The DNA here is from genome assembly GCA_020796225.1 of Arion vulgaris. Taxonomy (NCBI): domain Eukaryota; kingdom Metazoa; phylum Mollusca; class Gastropoda; order Stylommatophora; family Arionidae; genus Arion; species Arion vulgaris. The sequence goes on from CM036769.1 coordinate 41,482,240, forward strand.
TATACGCTATCCTATGCAGTAACCTATGTGACTACCCTGTGCGGGCCATGACTATGCGCTACCACATGCGCTACTCCTATGCGCTATACTATGTTCTACCATATGCGCCTTCTAAGTGCTACCTTGAAACAATACCCGAAGCGCTACCCTATGCACAATCATATGAGCTATCGTATGCACTATCATATGCACAATCCCATGTGCTTTGCAGCGCCGTACCATGTGTGCTATCCTATGCGCCTATCATATGCAATAACCTCTGCGCTACCCTATGCGCTATCCTATGCGCGACACTATGTGCTATCCCCATGAGCTATTATATGCCATCCTCTGTTCTATCCCATACGCTATCCTATGCGCTACCTGATGCGCCACTCTATGGCCACGAAATGCGCTACTATATGCGCTGCCCTATGTGCTACCCGATACACTGCGCTATGCGTTATTCTATTCGCTATCCTGTGCGCTATCATATGTGCTATCCTATGTACTATCCTATGCAGCGACCTATGTACTACCCTGTGTGCCACCCTTGTGCGCTACTAAGTGCAAAACGCTGTGTACTACACTATGCACTAACCTATGCGCCACCCTGTGTTACTATCCTGTGTGCTACCTTATGCTCTATGCTATGCGCTGTCTCATATGCTATCCCATACCCCATCCTATAGCTATCCCCTCTGCGCTATCTTATGCGCTACCCTTTGTGTTAACATTTGCGCAACCCATGCGGCCACTCCTATGTCTACTCCTGCAAGCAATTCTATACACTATCCTATTCACTATCCCAGGCATTATCATATGCGCTATCCTATACGCTATTCATGCATTATCCTATGCATTACTATATGCGCTACCTTATGCGCTATGCTATGACTACCCTAAATGTACCCAAAAGATACTGAAGCACAACCCAACCCACAACCATCGCGCTATCCTATGCGCTATCCTATGTACTAACCGATGCGCTACCCTGTGCGCTATCCTGTGCGATACCATGTTTTCTATCCTATGCGCTACCTATGCACTATCTCAAGCACTATCCTATGCCCCATCCTACGCCATCCCATGCCCAATCCTATGAGCTTATCCTCTGCGCTATCCCATGCGCTATCCTTTGTGCTAACAAATGCACAATCTATGCGCCACCATATGCGCTACCCTATGCGCTATCCTATGCGCTACCTTATGCACTATTCTAAGCGCTACCTGAACAAATAGCCGAAGCGCTACCCTACCTGGCCACCGAATGCGCTACTCTATACACTACGCTATGCGCTACCCTATGCACAATCATATGAGCTATCCAATGCGCTACCCGAAGCGCTAACCTTTGCGCTAACCAATGCGCTACCCTATGCACTACCCAATGTGATACTCTACTCCATATCCAATGAGCTATCCTATGAGCTATCCTATGAGCTATCCTATGCGCTATCCAATGCGATACTCTAAGCGCTGCACAAAAAGATATCCGAAGCACATCCCTACCCGTTACCCAACGCACTACCCTGTGCGCCATCCACTGTGCTACCCTATGCGCTATCCTATGCGCTATCCTATGTGTAACTCTATACTACCCTATGCAACAATCATAGGAGCTTATCGTATGCCTTATCCTATGCACTATCCTATGCAATAACCTATGCGCTTTGCAGTGTGGTACCATGTGTGCTACTCTGTGCGTAATTATATGGGCAATATCCTATATGCTGCTCCACAGGCCATATACATGCGCTATTCTATGCTCTATCCTTCTGCTCCCATTATATAGGCTATCCCATGCGCTACCTGATGCGCTACCTCTATGCGCTACTCTGCGCTACCAAATGCGCTACTATATGCGCTGGCCTACAAGCACTTATACACTATCCTCTGCGTTATCCTATTTTATATCCTAAGGGCTACTATATAAAGTATCCTATGCGCTATCCTATGCACACCCTTGCGCTACCCAGTGCTCTATCATATGTGCTATACCATGCGCTACCATATGCGCTATCCTATGCGCTACCCTATCTGGGCTATTCTTAGCACAGCTGCCTGAACAATACCTGAAGCGCTACTCCTACCTGCTACTGAATGCGTTACTCTATGCACTACGCTATGCGCTAACCTATGTGCAATAACCACATGCAATAACCTCTGTTCTTCCAGTGGTACCATGTGTGCTACTCTGTGCACTACCCTATGCGCTATCCTATGCGCTATTCTATGCACAATCCTTTGCGCTATCCTATGCGCTACAATGTACGCACCTGAGGGCTAAATTGTGCTGCAATGTGCCCTACCCCCTGTTCGCTACCCTGTGAGCTATCCCATGCGCTATCCAATGCGTACGTGATGCGCTACGCGATGCGATTACCCTAAGCGCTGCACAAAGATATCCAGCTAATAACTGTACCTGCCACTCCAACGCGCTGCTACCCTGTGCGCTATCCTGCGGGTAAGCATATCCCATGCAGTAACTTCCATGACTAACCTGTGTACACCCTGTGCACTACGCCGGCTGCGCAACGCTGCCAGGCACTACACTATGCCCTATCCTATGCGTCACTACCTCTGCGTTATCCTATGTGTTACCCTACATTATCCTATGCACTTTCCATGCGCTTTCCAATGCGTTTCTATAGCGCCATCTGATGCGCTATCCTATGCTCTAATCTATGGACTATCTCATGCACTATCATATATGCTATCCAATGCCCAATCCTATGACCTATCCTCTGCGCTATCCTATGTGTTACCCTTTAGCTAACATATGCGCAACCCTATGCGCTAACCTATGTGCTACCCTATACACTATCATATGTGCTATCCTATTTGCTATCCCGTGCGCTATCATATGCCCTATCCTATACGCTATCCTATGCACTAATCTATGCGCTAACCTGTGCGCTGTCACTTCAGCCACCATGTGTGCTACTCTGCGCCACTTGCACTATCCCATGCGCTACCATGTGCGCTGTAATTTGCGCCATCCTATGCCATATTCGGAAACGCTACCTCATGCCCCATCCAATGCGCCATCCTATGCGCTATCCTATGCAGTAACTTATAATTACGCTGTGCGCTACACTATGTGCTACCATATGCACCACTCTATGCGCTATACTATGCGCTACCCGATGAGCTATTCTAAGTGCTATCTGAAACAATATCCGGGAAGCGCTACCACCCGCTACTGAATGCGCTACTCTATGCACTACGCTATGCGATAACCTATGCACATTCATAGGAGCTATCGTATGCCCTATCCTATGTAATATCCTATGCAATAACCTATGCGCTTTACAGTGCGGTACCACAGGTGCTACCTGTGCTCTATTCTATGCGCTTCATCCTATACACTACCCCATACGCTACCATATGCGATATCGTATGCACTATTCTATGCGCTATCCTGTGTGCTATCCTATGCACGACCATGTACGTCACCCTGAGGGCTACCATGTGCGCTACACTGAGCTATCCTATGCGCTAGTAAATTTCTCTCATCCTTATGCGCTATCTGATGCTACATAAAGTGCTACCCTATATGCTACCCATCGCGCTATCCCATGCGCTATCCCATGCGCTATCCTATGCGCTATCCGATGCGCTACCCTAAGTGCTGCACAAAAAGATATCCAAAGCACAACTGCACCTGCTTACCCAACATCGCTACCCTGTGCGCTATCCCAGCTATCCTATGCACTATCCTATGCACTCACCCTGTGGGCAGCCACCCCCTGTGTGGCCATCCTGTGCGCAACACTGTGCACTACACTATGCCCTAGCCTATGTATTATCCTCAGCGTTATCCTATGTGTTACTCCTATGAATATCCTATACGTTACTCTATGCACTACCATGTGTGCCACCCTATGCGCTACCCAATGCATACCATATGCATCTACACAAAAAGATACCCGAAGCACAACCTCACTAGCTACCCAATCGCGCTATCCTACGATATCCTCTGTGCTATCCTATGCGCCATCACATGCGCTATCCTATGCAGTAACCTATACACTACCCTGTGCGCTACACTATGAGCTACCATATGCGCTACCTTATGCGCTATCCCACGTGGGCTACTCCTATGCGCTATTTTAAGCGCTACCTGAAACAATACACGCAGCGCTACCCTACCTGGCCATTGAATGCGCCATTTATGCAATTACGCTATGATAACCAAAGGTGCTACCTGTGCACTATTCTATGCGCTATCCTATATGCTACCCTATGCGCTATCCTATGCACTACCATGTACGCCAACTAGTGTGCTACCCTATGCGCTATCCTATGCGCTATTCTATGCACAATCCTTTGCGATATCCTATGCGCTACAATGTACGCAACCCTGAGGGCTGAATTGTGCCGCTGCAATGTGCTCCGACCCTGTTCGCTACCCTGTGAGCTATCATATGCGCTATCCAATGCTCTACGCGACAGGCTACGCGATGCGATACCCTAAGCGATGCACAAAAAGATATCCGAAGCACAACTGTACTCCGTTACCCAACGCGCTACCCTATGTGCTACCCTATACACTATCATATGCGCTATCCTATTCTTGTTATCCTGTAATTCATCATATGTGCTATCCCATACGATATCCTATGCAGTAACCTATGCACTACCCTGTGCGCTACACTATGCCCTATACTATGTTCTTCCCAGTACCATGTGTGCTACTCTGTGCACTATCTCTATGCTCTATCCTATACGCTACCTATGCGCTATCCTACATGCACTACCCCTATGCGCTATTCTATGCGCTATCCTATGCGCTATCCTTTGTGCTAACAAATGCACAACCCTATGCGCTACCATATGCGCTACCCTATGCGCTTTCATCCCATGCGCTACCTTTATGCAATTATTCTTAAGCGCTACCCGAACAATAGCCGAAGTTGGCTTACCTCGCCTGGCTACCGAATGCGCTACCCTATACACTACGCTATGCGCTACCCTATGCACAATCATATGAGCTATCCAATGCGCTACCCGAAGCGCTAACCTTTGTGCTAACCAATGCGCTACCCTATGCACTACCCATCGTGATACTCTACTCCATATTCAATGAGCTATCCTATGAGCTATCCTATGCGCTATCCAATGCGATACTCTAAGCGCTGCACAAAAAGATATCCGAAGCACAACCCTACTCCGTTACCCAACGCACTACCCTGTGCGCCATCCACTGTTTCACTTTTATGCGCTATCCTATGCGCTATCCTATGCAGTAACCTATGCGCTACCCTATGCACAATCATAGGAGCTATCGTATGCCTTATCCTATGCACTATCCTATGCAATAACCTATGCGCTTTGCAGTGCGGTACCATGTGTGCTACTCTGTGCGTACTCCTAAGGGCTCATCCTATATGCTGCCCTATGCGCTATCCTATGCGCTATTCTATGCTCTATCTCTGTCTCTATTATATAGGCTATCCTATGCGCCACCCGATGCGCTACTCATGCGCTACTTCCATGCGCTACCAAATGCGCTACTATATGCGCTGGCCTATGTGCTACCCTATACACTATCCTCTGCGTTATCCTATTTGCTATCCTAAGGCCACTATATGCTATCCTATGCGCCTCTATCCTATGCACAATAATCCTGCGCTTCACCCAGTGCTCTATCATATGTGCTACACTATGCGGGCCACCATATGCGCCTATCCTATGCGCTACCCTATTCGCTATTCTTAGCGCTACCCGAAATAACAATTCGGAAGCGCTACCCTAATTCGCTATCAGAATGCGAAGCATTTATGCACTACGCTATGCGCTAACCTATGCACAATCATATGAGCTTATCGTTTTTGGTTTCATCCTATGCACTATCCTATGCAATAACCTCTGTTCTTTCCAGTGCGGTACCATGTGTGCTACTCTGTGCACTACCCTATGCGCTATCCTATGCGCTATTCTATGCACAATCCTTTGCGCTTATCCTATGCGCCAATGTACGCAACTCTGAGGGCTACCCCTTTGTGCTGCAATGCCCTACCCTGTTCGCTACCCTATGAGCTATCCTATGCGCTATCCAATGCGTACGCGATGCGCTACGCGATGCGATACCCTAAGCGCTGCAATAAAAAGATATCCGAAGAATAACCGTACCTGCTACCCAACGCGCCACTCCTGTGGCACGCATCCAGAAGCATATCCTATGCAGTAACCTATGCACTAACCTGTGCGCTGGCCTCTGTGCACTACGATGTGCGCAACGCTGTGCAATTACACTATGCCCCATCCTATGCGCTACCCTCTGCGTTATCCTATGTGTTACTCCTATGCATTATCCTATGCACTTTCCTATGCGCTTTCCATCGCGTTTCTATAGCGCTATCTGATGCGCTATCCTATGCTCTAATCTATGGACTATCTCATGCACTATCCTATGGCCTATCATATATGCTATCCAATGCCCAATCCTATGACCTATCCTCTGCGCTATCCTATGTGTTACCCTTTGTGCTAACATATGCGCAACCCTATGCGCTTTCCCTATGTGCTCTACCTATACACTATCATATGTGCTATCCTATTGCTCTATCCCGTGCGCTATCATATGCCTATCTATGCGCTATCCTATGCTAATCTATGCGCTAACTCATGCGCTGCCACTTGCGCTACCTATGGTTCTACATCTGTGCTACCCTTACTGCCTATCTATGCGCTATCTTGCGCTACCTATGCTGCTATCTCTGCGCTACCCACGCCATACTTCGAACGCGCTACCCTGATGCCCATCCATGCGCCATCCCTATGCGCTACCTATGCGTACTCTATGTCATGACCTATCTAGCCACTTGGCTACCTTATGGCTACCTATGCGCTACCCTATGCGCTATACTATGCGCTACCCGCATGACTATTCTAAGTGCTAACTACCTGACCAATACCGAAGCGCTACCCTACCCGCTACATTAGAATGCGCTACCTATGGCACTATACTACTGTCCCCTATGCACAATCATATGGCTACGTATGCCCTATCCTATGCACTATCCTATGCAATAACCTATGTGCTATCCTAAATGCTATCCTATGCGCTATCCTATGCGATGCACAAAAAGATATCCGAAGCACAACCCTACCCGCTACCAACGCGCTATCCTATGAGCTATCTCCTCTATGCTACCCTTTGCGCTATCCTATGCGCTTCATCCTATGCACTACCCTTGTGCGCTACCCAGTGCACTACCATGTGCGCAACACTGTGCACTACGCTATGCCCTATTCTATGCGCTTTCATCTCTGCGCTATCCTACGTGTTACCCTATGCACTATCCTATGCCGTATCATATATGCTATCCCATGTCCAATCCTATGAGCTATCCTGTGCGCTATAATATGCGCTACCTTTATGGGCTAACATATGCGCAACCCTATGCGCTACTCCTATGTGCTACCCTATACACTATCATTTGGTTCTATCCTATTCCTATCCCATACTTATCATATGTGCTATTCTATGCACAATCCTTTGTACGATCTGCTGCACATAATGTACGCAACCCCGAGGGCTACCCTTGTGCTGCAATGCCTTGCACTCCTGTTCGCTACCCTGTGAGCTATCCTATGCGCTATCCAATGCGCTACGCGATGCGCTACGCGATGCGATACTCCCAAGGGCTGCACAAAAAGATATTCGAAGCACAACCGTACCTGCTACCCAACGCGCTACCCTTGTGCACTCATCCTGTGTGCTATCCTATGCAGCAGAAACCTATGCACTAAACTGTGCGCTTACCATGTGCACTACGATGCGCAACGCTGTGCACTACACTATGCCCTATCCTATGCGCTACCCTCTGCGTTATCCTATGTGTTACCCTATGCATTATCCTATGCACTATCCAATGCGCATTCCAATGCGTTTCTATAGCGCCATCTGGATGCGCCATCCTATGCTCTCCATCTATGCACTATCTCATGCACTATCCTATGCCCTATCATATATGCTATCCCATGCCCAATCCTATGACCTATCCTCTGCGCTATCCTATGTGTTACCCTTTTAGGCACATATGCGCAACCCTATGCGCTACCCTATGTGCTACCATATACACTATCATATGTGCTATCCTATTTGCTTTCCGTGCACAACATATGCTCCTATCCTAGCCGCTATCCTATGCACTAATCTATGCGGCTTATATCATGTGTGCTGCCACGTGCGCTACCACATGTGTGCTACTCTGTGTGCTACCCCTTGTACACTACATCCTATGCGCTAACATTTGTGCTACCCTATGGCCATCCCATGCGCCACCCAATGCGCCACTCCTAAGGCCACCAAAACGATACCCGAAGCTAATAACCTCACTCACCCAACGCGCTACCCCATGCGCTATCCTCTGCGCGTTCTATGCGCTATCCTCTGTGCTAACCTTTGCGCTATCCTATGCGCTATCCTATGCAGTAATCCCAGCGCTACCCTGTGCGCTATCCGTGTGCTACCATGTGTGCTATACTATAAGGCCACTAAATGCCTCACCAAAAGGCTATCCTATGCGGTCCATCCGCTATCCTATCTACCTTATACTACAATAAGGCTACCATATTCACTACTCCCATGCGCTATCCTATGCAAATAACCTATGCGGTCACCATATGTTACCCATGCGCTATCATCTGTGCTAGCCTATGCACCTTTATCCTATGCGCTATCCTAAATGCCCATCCTATGCGCCTCATCCTATGATGCACAAAAGATATCCGAAGCACAACCCTACCCATACCCAACGCTTCATCCCCATGCGCCATCCTCTTATAAGCAATCCCTTTGCGCTCATCCCATGCGCTATCCTATGCACTACCCCAGCGCTACCCAGTGCACTACCATGTGCGTATAACACTGTGCACTACGCTATGCCCTATTCTATGCGCTTCATCCTCTGCGCTATCCTATACGTGTTACCTCTATGCACTATCCTATGCCGTATCATATATGCTATCCCATGTCCAATCCTATGAGCTATCCTGTGCGCTATAATATGCGCCACCTTGCGCTAACATATGCGCAACCCTAAGGCACTACCCTATGTGCTACCCTATACACTATCATTTGCGCTATCCTATTCCCTATCCTGTGCGCTATCATAAGGTGCTATCCTATACGCTTTCCTATGCACTAATCTATGCGATATCCTGTGCGCTGCCACGTGCGCTATCATGTAAGTACTCTGTGCGCTACCCTGTGCACTACCCTATGCGCTACCCTATGTGCTACCCTATACACTATCATTTGCGCTTCCTATTCGCTATCCTGTGCGCTATCATATGTGCTATCCTATACGCTATCCTATGTACTAATCTATGCGCTATCCTGTGCGCTGCCACGTGCGCTACCATGTGTGCTACTCTGTGCGCTACTCCTGTGCACTATTCTATGCGGGCCACTATATGTGCGCTGTACTTGCGCTATCCTATGCGATATTCGAAACGCTACCCTATGCCCTACCCAATGCGCCATCCTATACGCTATCCTATGCAGTAACTCTATGTACACCCTGTGCGCTATCCTGTAAGCAATTACAAAGTATACTATGCGCTGCCACCAATGCCTCACCAAGGCCATCCTATGCGTTATCCCATCCACATCCTATCTGGACACCTTTTATGCGCTACAATGTTGGCTACCATATTCACCCTATGCGCTATCCTATGCGCTAACCTATGCGCTACCATAGCGTTACCCGGCGCGGGGCCATCATCTGTGCTAGCCTATGCACTATCCTATGCGCTATCCCAATGCTATCCTATGCGCTATCCTATGCGATGCACAAAAAGATATCCGAAGCACAACCCACCTGGGCTACCCAACGCTTCCTATCCTATGCGCTATCCCTTCTATGCTACCTTTGCGCTATCCTATGCGCCATCCCATGCACCTACCCTGTGCGCTACCCAGTGCACTACCATGTATGCAACACTGTGCACTACGCTATGCCCTCTATTCTATGCGTGCTTTTCATCCTCTGCGCTATCCTACAAGTTACCCTACAATCATCCTATGCCGCATCATATATGCTATCCCATGTCCAATCCTATGAGCTATCCTGTGCGCTATAATATGTGCCTACCTTTGCGCTAACATATGCAACCCTATGCGCCACCCTATGTGCTACCCCTATACACTATCATTTGCGCTATCCTATTCCCTATCCTGTGCGCTATCATATGTGCTATCCTATACGCTTTCCTATGCACTAATCTATGCGATATCCTGTGCGCTGCCACGTGCGCTATCATGTGTGCTACTCTGTGCGCTACCCTAGCACTACTCTATGCGCTACCCTATGTGCTACCCTATACACTATCATTTACAGCCTTATTCGCTATCCTGTGCGCTATCATATGCTATCCTATACGCTATCCTATGTACTAATCTATGCGCTATCCTGTGCGCTGCCACGTGCGCTACCATGTGTGCTACTCAGTGCGCTACCCTGTGCACTATCCTATGCGCTACCATGTGCGCTGTAATTGCGCTATCCCCATGATATCTGAAACGGCCACTCCTATGCCCTACCCAATGCGCCATCCTATACGCTATCCTATGCAGTAACCTATGCACTACCCCAGGTAAGCCACACTATGCGCCACCATATACTTTCACCCTATGCGCTATACTATATTCTACACTATGCGCTATTCTAAGTAAGCACCTGAAACAATACCCGGCGTTACCTTACCTGCTACTGAATGCGGCCATCATGCACTACTCCCATGCACAATCATATGAGCTTATCGTATGCACTATCCTGTGCAATAACCTATGTGCTTTCCAGTGCGGTACCATGTGTGCTATCCCCATGCGGTACCATATGCAATAACCTTCTGGCTAACCGCATGCGCTCATCTCATGCGCTACACTATGCGCTATCCTATGCGCTATTCCCATGCTCTAGCCTCTGCTCTATCCTATACGCTATCCGCGCTACCCGATGCGCTTACTCTATGCGCCACCAAATACGCTACTACATGCGCGCTCTATGTGCTGCCTGACACACTTAGTTATTTAGTCTTTCCTCTTGGCCTGTGGGCGGCGCATAGGGCATATGTCATAGCTCTCCTTGTCTTGTGGTTCGATGCTATCTGTTTTAGGTCTTTAATGTTTACTAGGCCCATCGTTGAGCCCTCTCTGGTGATGGTTCTACGCAGAGTCTCTCTTGGTCTTCTCGTTTTCTTTTTCCCTCTGGTGTCCATATGAGGGATTGGTATGGGAGTCTTCTCTCATCCATTCTAAGTGTGTGGTCGATGTAGTTCCAGCGGCGCTTTCTTATAAAATTTAATACATTTTCTTGCTTGGTCTCTTGTCTTATTTGTGTATTAGGTCTGAAATCTGACCATTTGAGGTTCAGTATTCTTCTAAGACATTTATTCTCAAAGTTATCTAATTTTCTTTTCTATAGCTTTTTTGTTGCTTTCCAACTCTCGCATCCATAAGTTAATACTGGAATCACACAAGAGTTAAAGATCTTTAATTTTAAGTGCTTGCTGAGTGAATTGACTTCCATATATTTGACAATTTGTTAAAAGCACTTGATGCCAATGCGATTCTGTATGGAATTTCTAGCGTTGTATCCCCCGTAGATGTCATCATACTCCCTAGGTGGCGTAAAACTTTTGACTTTTTCAAGAGTGTGTAGTTTTTTAGTTGGATATTTTCTGGACTGCTGGTAAGGTCAAGAATTTTTTGCTTTTGTGGGTATTGATTTGAGACCAATTTGTCCTGAGATATTTTGGAGAAGGTTTGCTTTCATTTGAATATCTTTGTGTGATGAACTCGCAGTTGGCCATATCGTCGGCAAAATCAAGGTCTTCTAAAATTTTATCAACCCACTTGATGCCCATATTTGCATTATTGGTGCATTTTCGCATGACCCAGTCAATTGCTATTCCAAAGAGCAATATGTGATATCCTATGCGCTATCCTATGCGCTATCCTATGCAATAACCTCTGCGCTACCATATGCGCTAACCTATGTGCTATCCTATGCGCTACCATGTACGCCACCCCGAGGGCCACTCCTGTTCACTACCCTGTGAGCTATCCTATGCGCTAGTAAATGCTCTATCCTATGCGGCTTTATATGATGCGATATATAAAGGCTACCTTTATGCCCTATCCTATACGCCATCCAATGCCCAATCCATGCGCTGCCCTTGTGCTAACAAATGCACAACCCTATGCGCTACCATATGCGCTACCCTATGCGCGATCCTATGCACTACCCTATGTGATGCTCTACTCCATATCCAATGAGCTATCCTATGAGCTATCCTATGCGCTATCCAATGCGCTACTCGAATCGCTTCCCTATGCACTACCCTATGCGCCTTCCCATGCGTTACATATGCATAACCTTTGCCCCACCCTGTGCGCTATATCATAATACTATTTGTAAAGTACCCTGTGCGCTACACTATGCGCTATCGAATGCACTATTCATTACTTCCTTACCTTATGCGTTTACCCTATGCGCTATCCTATGAGCTATCGTATGGATCACTCCTATGCGCTATCCTTTGCGCTATCTTATGCACTTATGCAATGCGCTATCCGATGCGCTTACTCTATGCGCTAGGAAATGAGCCACTATAATCGCTACCCCATGTGCTACCCTATACACTATCCCCATATGTTATCCTATTCACACCCTATGCCCCATCCAATGCGATATCATTTGCGGCCTATCCTATGCACTCAACATATGCGCTACTCCCAGCGTTACCATGTGCGCCACTATTTGTGCTACTCTGTGTGCTACCCTGTGCGCTATCCTATGAGCTACCACAGGCGCTATCCTATGAGCTACCATGTGCGCTGTAATTATGACATCCTATGCGCTATCCCATGTTAGCCACTCTATGCGCTATCCTAAGGCCATCTCATGCAGTAGCCTATGTGTTATCCTATGCGCTACCATGTACGCCACTCCTGAGGGCTACCCTGTTCACTACCCCGTGAGCTATCCTATGCGCTAGTAAATGCTCTATCCTATGCGCTATCTGATGCGATATATGAAATGCTACCCTATGCGCTAGCCTTTGCGCTACCTTAAGCGATGCACAAAAAGATAGCCGAAGCACAACCCTACCTGGCCACCCAACGCCCTACCCAATGCGCCATCCTCTATGCTACCCTAAGCGCTATCCTATGTGCTATCCTATGCAGTAACCTATGCACTGCCCTGTGCGCTAACCTGTGCGCTACCATGTGCAAAACGCTGTACGCTACACTATGTAATTAACCTATGCGCTACCCAGTGCGCTATCATATGCGCCTATCCTATACGCTATCCTATGCACCATCCTATTCGCTACTATGTGCGCTGCTACCCTATGCGCTATCTTATGCACTAATTCTAAATGGTACTCAAAAAAGATACTGAAGCACAAACTCACCCACTAACCATCGCGCTACCCTATGCGCTACACTCTGTGATACCCTTATGCAGGCTATCCTATGCGCCATCCTATGCGCTATCCTATGCACTAAGTTATACACCCTGTGCACTATCCAGTGTCACCATGTTCTATCCTATGCGCTACCTAATGCCTCATCCAATTTGCTATCCCATACGCTATCCTATGCACTATCTCAAGCACTATCCTATGCCCTATCCTATACGCCAATCCATGCCCAATCCTATGAGCTGTCCTCTGCGCTATCCTATGCGCTGCCCTTTAGCACAAATGCACAACCCTATGCGCTACCATATGCGCTACCCTATGAGCTATCCTATGCGCTACCTTATGCGCTGTTCTAAGCGCTACACGAAACGATACCCGGAAGCTCTCTACTCCACCTGGGCTACTGAATGCGCTACTCTATACACTACGCTATGCGCCACCCTTATGCACAATCATATGAGCTATTCAATGCGCTACCCGAAGCGCTACCCAATGCGCTACCCTATGCACTACCCTATGTGATACTCTACTTCATATCCACGAGCTATCCTATGAGCTATCCTATGCGCTTATCCATCGCGCTACTGAATCGCTTCCCTATGCGCTAACCTATACGCTACCTCCTATGCGCTTTCCTATGCGTTATCATATGCATAACCTTTGCCTTACCCTGTGCGCTATCCTATGCGCTACCATATGTGCAACCCTGTGTGCTACACTATGCGCTATCGAATGCACTATTCATTGCTCTAACTTATTCTCTATCCTATGCACTATCCTATGCACAACTCTGTGCTTTTGCATAGTTGGAAACAAGTGTGCTACCTCTGTGCACTATTCTATGCGCTATCCTATACGCTACCCTATGCGCTATCCTATTCGCTACCATGTACGCCACCCTGAGGGCTACTCTGTGCGCTACAATGTGTGCGCTACCTGTGCGCTATCCTGTGAGCTATCCATGCGCTATCCGGATGCGCTACATGAAGTACCACTCCTATGCGCTACCCACGATACTATCCTATGCGCTATCCTATGCGCTATCCGATGCGCTACCCTAAGCGCTGCATAAAAAAAGATACATCCGAAGCACAACCTTGCCAGCCACCAACACGCTACCCTTTTGCACTATCCTCTGTGCTACCCTATGCGCTATCTTCTATGCGCTATCCTATACAACAACCTGCTAATTACCCTATGCTCTATTCTAAGCGTTACCTGAACAATACAATGAAGCTCTACCCTACCCACATTGAATGCGCTACTCTATGCACTACACTATGCGCTACCTGATGCACAATCATAGTAGCTATCCTATGCGCCCAGTAAATGTTCTATCCTATGCGGTCAGCTATCCGATGCGCTATACGTGGTGCTACCCTATGTACACTCAATGCGCTATCCTATGCGTTTTTTTATCCTATGCGCTACCATGTACTTCTCCACCCTGAGGTTACACTGCGCGCTGCAATGTCCGCCACTCCTGTTCTGCTGTGAGCCAGAATATGCGCTTATCCGATGCGCTATCCGATGCGCTACATGGCGCTACCCTATGTGCTACCCAATGCGCTATCCTATGTGTTGTCATACGTGCCTATCCATGCGCTATCCTATGCGCTAACCGATGCTCTACACTAATCGCTGCACAAAAAGATATTCGAAGCACAACCCTACAGGCTACCCAACGCGCTATCCTCTGCAGGGCTTCCCTATGCGCTATCCTATGCGCTGCCCTTTGTGCTAACAAATGCACAACCCTATGCGCTACCATATGCGCTACCCTATGAGCTATCCTATGGGCCATTTCTTATGCGTTGTTCTAAGCGCTACACGAAACGATACCGAAGCTCTACCCTACCTGGCTACTGAATGCGCTTTGCTCTATACACTACGCTATGCGCTACCCATGCACAATCATATGAGCTATCCACGGCTACCCGAAGCGCTACCCAATGCGCTACCCTATGCACTACCCTATGTGATACTCTACTCCATATCCAATGAGCTATCCTATGAGCTATCCTATGCGCTATCCAATCGCGCTACTGAATCGCTTCCTATGCGCTAACCTATACGCTACCCTATGCGCTTCCTATGCGTTATCATATGCATAACCTTTGCCTTACCCTGTGCGCTATCCTATGCGTCACCATATGTGCAACCTGTGTGCTACACTATGCGCTATCGAATGCACTATTCATTGCTCTAACTTATTCTCTATCCTATGCACTATCCTATGCAATAACCTCTGTGCTTGTATATTGGAAACAAGTGTAATAATTTCAGCACTATCTATGCGCTATCCTATACGCTGTCTTCTATGCGCCTCATCCCATTCGCTACCATGTACGCTGCTACCCTGAGGGCTACTCTGTAAGGCTACAATGTAAGGCTTACCCTGTGCTTATCCTGTGAGCGGTCCTATGCGCTATCCGATGCGCTACATGAAGTACTACCCTATGCGCTACCCAATACGCCATCCCATGCGCCATCCCATGCGCCATCCGATGCGCTACCCCAAGCGCTGCATGGTGCTGATATCCGAAGCAACCCTACCAGCTCACCCAACACGCCACCCTTTGCACTTTATCCTCTGTAAGCACTCCTATGCGCTATTCTATGCGCTATCCTATACAATAACCTAAGCACTACCCTATTTCTATGCTCTATCTTAAGCGTTACCCCGAAACAATACACGAAGCCTACTTACTCATACTGAATGCGCTACTCTATGCACTACACTATGCGCTACCTGATGCACAATCATAGTAGCCATCCCATGCGCCAGTAAATGCTCTATCCTATGCGCTATCCGATGCGCTACATGTGGTGCTACCCTATGCGCTACCCAATGCGCTATCCTATGCGCTATCCTATGCGCTACCATGTACTTCACCCTGAGGGCTACACTGCGCGCTGCAATGTCCGCTACCCTGTTCTGCTGTGAGCCAGAATATGCGCTAATCTGGATGCGCTATCTGATGCGCTACATGAAGTGCTACCCTATGTGCTACCTAATGCGCTATCCTATGTGTTGTCATATGCGCTTATCCTATGCGCTATCCTATGCGCTAACTGATGCTCTACACTACACTGCTGCACAAAAAGATATTCGCTAATAACCCTACAGGCTACCTGCACCATAGCGCTATCTCCTTCAGGCTTCCTTATGCGCTCATCCTATGCGCCATCCTCTATGCAGTAACATATGCACTACCCTGTGCGCTACCCTGTGCACTACCATGTGCGCAACGTTGTGCACTACACTATGCCCTATCATATACTTCATCTCAGGCCATCCTATGTGTTACTCTATGCACTATCCTATGCCATATCATATATGCTATCCCATACCCAATCCTATGAGCTATCTTGTGAGCTATACTATAAAGCAATATCCTGTGCGCTATCATATGTGCTATCATATGCACTCCAATCTTATACACCAGGCGCTGCCACGCGCTACCATGGTAAGTACTCTGTGCGCTACCCTGTGCACTATTCTATGCGCTACCATGTGCGCTGTACTTGCGCTATCCTATGATATTCGAACGCTATCCTATGCAGTAACCTATGTGACCACCCTGTGCGCTATCCCATATGGCCACTATATGTGCAACCCTGTGTGCTACACTCATGCGCTATCGAATGCACTATTCATTGCTCTAACTTATTCTCTATCCTATGCACTATCCTATGCAATAACCTCTGTGCTTTGCATAGCTGGAAACAAGTGTGCCACTTCTGCACTATTCCCATGCGCTCATCCTATACGGCTACTCCTATGCGCTATCCCATTCGCTAACATGTACGCCACCCCGAGGGCTACTCAGGTGCTACAATGCGCGGGCTACCCTGTGCGCTATCCTGTGAGCTATCCTATATGGGCCATCCGACGCGCTACATGAAGTACTACCCTATGCGCTACCCAATACGCTATCCTATGCGCTATCCTATGCGCTATCCGATGCGCTACCCTAAGCGCTGCATAAAAAGATATCCGAAGTTTACCAACCCTACCAGGCTACCCAACACGCTACCCTTTGCACTATCCTCTTCAGGCACTTTATGCGCTATTCTATGCGCTTTGTCCATACAATAACCTAAGCACTACCCTATGCTCTATTCTAAGCGTTACCCGAAACAATACATCAGTTTCACCTCACTCCGCTACTGAATGCGCTTACCTCCATGCACTACACTATGCGCTACCCGATGCACAATCATAGAAGCCATCCTATGCGCCAGTAAATGCTCTATCCCATGGGGGCTATCCGATGCGCTACATGTGGTGCTACCCTATGCGCCACCCAATGCGCTATCCTATGCGTTATCCTATGCGCTACCATGTACGTCACCCTGAGGGCTACACTGCGCTGCAACAACCACAATTCCTGTTCTGGCTGTGAGCCAGAATATGCGCTTATCCGATGCGCTATCCGATGCGCTACATGAAGTGCTACCTCATGTGCTACCCATCGCGCTATCCTATGTGTTGTCATGCGCTATCCTGATGCGCTATCCTATGCGCTAACCGATGCTCTACACTAATCGCTGCACAAAAAGATATTCGAAGCACAACCCTACAGGCTACCCACCGCAAAACACTTGCTATCCTCAGGGCCCCTATGCGCCATCCTATGCGCTATCCTATGGTAACATATGCACTACTCCTGTGTGCTACCTCAGGCACTCACTTCCATAAAAGTGCAACGTTGTGCACTAATTATGCCCTATCATATGCGCTATCCTTGCGCTATCCTATGTGTTACTCTATGCACTATCCTATGCCATCATATATGCTTATCCCATACCCAATCCTATGAGCTATCTTGTGAGCTATACTATGCGCTATCCTGTGCGCTATCATATGTGCTATACTACATGCACCAATCTATGCGCTTAACCCGTGCGCTGCCACGTGCGCTACCACATGTGTGCTACTCGTGCGCCACCCTGTGCACTATTCTATGCGCTACCATGTGCGCTGTAATTGCGCTTATCCTATGCGATATTCGAAACGCTATCCTATGCAGTAACCTATGCACTAATCTCTGTGCGCTACACTATGCGCTACCACATGCGCTACCCTATGCGCTATACTATACCCCACCATATGCGCTCTTCATGCTACCTGAAATAATACTCCGGAAGGGCCACCCTACTCCGCTACTGAATGCGCTACTCTATGCGCTATCCTTCAGCAATCCCATGCACAATCATATGAGCTATCGTATGCCCTATCCTATGCACTATCCTATGCAATAACCTATGCGCTTTCCAGTGCGGCACCATGTGTGCTACTTTCAGTCGCTATTCTATGCGCTATCCTATACGCTATCCTATGCGGCTGTTCTATGTGCTATCCTCTGCTCTATTCTAGTAGCGCTATCCTATGCGCTACCCGATGCGTTACCTATGCGCCACCAAATGCACTACCATATGCGCTGCTCTATGCTACCCGATACACTATCCTATGCGTTATTCTATTCATATCCAGTGCGCAATCATATGCTATCCTCTGCGCTTATCCTATAAAATTTCTGTTACCATGTGCGCTACCATATGCGCTACTCTTTTTGCGTTATCCTATGCACTATCCTATGCAGTAACCTTTGCGCTACCCTATGCGCCATTCTAAGCGCTACCCGAAACAATACCCGAAGCGCTACCCTATCCGCTACTGAATGCGCTAATTTATGCACTACGCTATGCGCTACCTTATGCACAATCATATGAGCTATCGTATGCACTATCATATGCAATAACTTATGTGTTTGTGCGTGGTACCATGTGTGCTTATCCTATGCGCCATATCATATGCAATAACCTCTGCGCTACCCTATGCGCTATCCTATGCGCGACACTATGTGCTATCATATGAGCTACATTATATGTAAGCTATCCCTCTGTTCTATCCTATACGGCCATCCTATGCGCTACCCGATGCGCTACCTTCCTATGGGCTACGAAATGCGCTACCTTATACTACGAAATGCGCTACTATGATGGCGCTTTCCCTTTATGAAGTACCTGGGATACACCTCATGCCATGCGTTTATTCTATTCGCTATCCTGTGCGCTATCATATGTGCTATCCTATGCGCTATCCTATGCAGCAACCTATACACTACCCTGTGCGCTAACCTGTGCGCTACTGGGCGCAAAACGCTGTACTACACTATGCACTAACTCTATGCGCTACCCCAGGCGCTATCCTGTAAGCACTATGCTCTATCCTATGCGCTATCCTATATGCTATCCCATACCCAATCCTATAGATATCCTCTGCGCTATCCTATGCGGCTACTCCCTTGCGCTAACATTTGCGGCAACCCTATGCGCTACCCTATGCGCCACTCACAGCTACCTATACACCATCCTATTCACTATCCTATGCGCTACTATGTGGCGCTACCCTATGCGCTATGCTATGCACTACCCTAAATGGTACCCAAAAAGATACTCGAAGCACAACCCAACCCGCTAACCATCGCGCTATCCTATGCGCTATCCTATGTACTAACCGATGCGCTACCCTGTGAGCTATCCTGTGCGCTACCATGTGTTCTATCCTATGCGCTACCTAATGCATCATCCAATGCGCTATCCTATGCACTATCCTATGCACTAACCTATGCGCTACCCTGTGCGCTATCCCGTGTGCTACCATGTGTTCTATCCTATGCGCTACCTAATGCATCATCCAATGCGCTATCCTATGCGCTATCCTATGCACTATCCTATGTACTAACCTATGCGCCACCTCAGGCCATCCCAAAGGCCATGGGTTCTATCCATGGCATGCCTATACGCCATCCCATGCCTGATCCTATGAGCTATCCTCTTCAGGCTATCCATATGCGCTATCCTTTGTGCTAACAAATGCATTAACCCTATGCGCTACCATATGCGCTACCCTATGCGCTATCCTTGTGGTATGCACCTTGCACTATTCTAAGCGCTACCCGAAACACACAGTCAGCGCTACCCTACCCGCTACCGAATGCGCTACCTATACACTACGCTATGCGCTAAATTATGCACAATCATATGAGCTTATCCATCAGCTACCCGAAGCAGCTAACCTTTGCGCTAACTAATGCGCTACCCTATGCACTACCCAATGTGATACTCTCTACTCCATATCCAATGAGCTATCCTATGAAATATCCTATGCGGCCATCCATCGCGATACTCTAAGCGCTGCACAAAAAGATATCCGAAGCACAACCCTACCCGTTACCCAACGCACTACCCTGTGCGCCATCCACTGTGCTACCCTATGCGCTATCCTATGCGCTATCCTATGCAGTAACCTATGCGCTACCCTATGCGGGGCCATTCTAGCGCTACCCGAAACAATACACGACGCGCTGCTACCCTATCCGCTACTAAATGCGCTACTGCATACACTACGCTATGCGCTACCCTATGAACAATCATAGGAGCTAATGTATGCTCCATCCTATGCACCATCCTATGCACAACCTATGCACTTTGCAGTGCGGTACCATGTGTGCTACTCTGTGCGTAATTCTATGCGCTATCCTATATAAAGGCTCCTAAGGCACATATCCTATACATATCTCTATGCTCTATCCTTCAAAATTATTATATAGGCTATCCTATGTGCTACCCGATGCGCTGCTCTATGCTCTCTACAACCACATTATATGCGCTGGCCTATGTGCTACCCTATACACTATCCTCTGCGTTATCCTATTTGCTATCCTGGGCGCTACCATATGCTATCCCATGCGTTATCCCATGCAATAAGCTAAGGCGCTTTGCAGCAAGGGTACCATGTGGGTGCTACTCTGTGCGTAATTCTATGCGCCTAGTCCTATATGCTGCTCCTATGGCCATCCTATGCGCCATTCTATGCTCTATCCTCTGCCTTATTATATAGGCTATCCTATGCGCTACCCGATGCGCTATTATGCGCTTACCAAATGCGCCCATTATATGCGCTGTCCTATAAGCATCTTTATACACTATCCTTCAGTGTTATCCTATTTACATATCTTGGAGCTACCATATGTGCTATCCTATGCACTATCCTATGCACAACCTCTCTGTGCTTTCCAGTGTGGTGTACCATGTGTGCTACTCTGTGCACTACCCTATGCGCCATCCTATGCGCCATTCTATGCACAATCCTTTGCGCTATCCTATGCGCTACAATGTACGCAACCCCAGGCCACTTCCTTTGTGCTGCAATGTGCCTCTACCCTGTTCAAGCCACCCCGTGAGCCACTCTATGCGCTATCCAATGCGTACGCGATACGCTACGCGATGCGATACCCTAAGCGCTGCACAAAAAGATATCCGAAGCACAACCGTACCTACCCAACGCGCTTCCTGTGCGCTATCCTATGCTATCCTATGCAGTAACCTATGCACTAACGCGCTACTCCTGTGTGCACTACGATGTGCGCACGCCAAAGTACCACACTATGCTCCTATCCTATGCGCTGTTCTCTCTGCGTTATCCCATGCACTACTTCTATGCGCTTTCCAATTCGTTTCTATAGCGCTATCTGATGCGCTATCCTATGCTCTAATCTATGCACTATCTCATGCACTATCCTATGCCCTATCATATATGCTATCCCATGCCCAATCCCCATGATCTATCCTCTGCGGCTATCCAATGTTACCATTGTACTAACATATGCGCAACCCTATGCGCTACCCTATGTAAGCACTTATACACTATCATATGTGCTATCCTATTTGTTATCCCGTGCGCTATCATACGTTCTATCCTATACGCTATCCTATACCAATCTATGCGTTTAACCTGTGCGCTGTCACTTGCGCTACCATGTGCTACTACTCTTGCGCTATCCTATGCTATATTCGAAACGCTACCATATG
This sequence comes from Arion vulgaris, assembly GCA_020796225.1. NCBI lineage: Eukaryota > Metazoa > Mollusca > Gastropoda > Stylommatophora > Arionidae > Arion > Arion vulgaris. Next base: position 41,504,548 of record CM036769.1, read on the forward strand.
CTCCCATCCAATGCGGCCATCCTAGTGGCTATCCTATGCAGTAACCGCACTACAGTACACTATGTGCCACCATATGCACTACCCTATGCGCTATACTATGCGCTACCCGATGAGCTATTCTAAGTGCTATCTGAAATAATATCTCGCGCGCTACCCTACCTGGGCTACTGAATGCGCTACTATATGAGCTGTCTGTTCTCTACTCCTATGCACAATCATATGAGCTATCGTATGCTCCCATCCTATGCAATATCCTATGCACAACCTATAAGTTTCCAGTGGTACCATGTGTTACTCTGTGCGCTTTTAGTTCTATGTCCTATCCTATACGCTACCCTATGAGCTATCCTATATACTATTATTTAGCCATCCTCTGCTATATCCTATACGCTAATTCTATGCGCTACCCGATGCGCCACTCTATGCGTCACCAAAAGGCTATATGCCCTGCCCTATGCTATCCGATAAACTATCCTATGCGTTATTCTATTCGCTATCCCAGAGCTATCATGGCGCGTATCCTATGCGCTATCCTATACAATAACCTCTTGCGCTTACCCTCTTCGCACCATGTAATGTCACCTGAGGGTTCACCTCTGTACGCTACAATGTGCGCTTACTCTTCTTCGCTACCCTGTGAGCTATCCGATGCGCTAGTAAATGCTCATACTAAGCGCCATCCGATGCGCTACATGAAGTGCTACCCTATGCGTTACCCAATACGCTATCCTATGCGCTATATTATGCGATATCCGATGCGCTACTCTAAGCGCTGCACAAAAAGAAACCCGAAGCACAACCCTTACCTGTTACCCAACGCGGTACCCTGTAAGGGGCTATCCTTTAGCAAGCACCCTATGCGCTATCCTATGCGCTATCATATGCAGTAATTATGGCGCCACCCTATGCGCTATTCTAACGCTACCCGAAACAATACACGCAGCGCTACCCTACCTGGCTACTGAATGCGCTTACTCTATGCACTACGCCATGCGATAACCTATGCACAATCATAGGAGCTATCGTATGCCCCATCCCATGCAATATCCTATGCAATAACCTATGCGCTTTGCAGTGTGGTACTATGTGGTAAGTACTTGTGTGTAATTCTATATACTACTATCCTATACACTACCCTATACGGGTTACCCTATGCGCTATCCTATGCACTATTCTATGCGCTATCCTATGTGCTATCCTATGCACGACCATGCACGTCACCCTGAGGGCTACCTCAGGCACCAATGTGAGCTATCATATGAGCTAGTAAATTCTCTATCCTATGCGCTATCTGATGCGCTACATAAAGTGCTACCCATGCTAACGCAATGCGCTATCCTGCGCAGCTATCCTAGGCGCTATCCCCATGCGCTATCCGATGCGCTACCCTAATTGCTGCACAAAAAGATATCCGAAGCACAACCGTACCTGCTACCCAACGCGCACTTGTGCGCTATCCTGTGCTATCCTATGCACTATCCTATGCACTACCTCTGTGCGCTTTGCCTTTGCACTACCATGTGCGCAACACTGTGCACCTCACACTCTCATGCCCCCAGCCTGCGTACTAATTTCGCGTTATCCTATGTGTTACCCTAAGGCATTATCCTATACGTTACTTCCATGCACTGCCTGATGTGCGCTACCCTATGCGCCACTCCAATGCGCTACCATATGCGCTGCACAAAAGATACCCGAAGTAATAACCCTACTAGCTACCCAACGCGCTATCCTATGCGATATCCTCTGTGCTATCATATGCGCTATCACATGCGCTATCCTATGCAGTAACCTGTACACTACCCTGTGCGCTACACTATGAGCTACCATATGCGCTACCTTATGCGATATCCTATACGCTACCCTATGCGCTATTTTAAGCGCTACCCGAAACAATACCCGAAGCGCTACCCTACTCGCTACTGAATGCGCTACTATATGAGCTATCCTTCTGTCTTCTACCCTATGCACAATCATATGAGCTATCGTATGCCCTATTCTATGCAATATCCTATGCACAACCTCTGTGCTTTCCAGTGGTACCATGTGTGTTACTCTGTAGCTATTCTATGTGCTATATCCTATACGCTACCCTATGAGCTATCCTATGCGCCATTATTTGCGCTATCCTCTGCTATATTCTATACGCTGTTCTATGCGCTACCCGATGCGCTACTCTATGCGTCACCAAATGCGCTACTATATGCCCTGCCCTATGTGCTACCCGATACATTATGCTATGCGTTATTCTGGTCATATCCTGTGCGCTATCATAGTGCTATCCTATGTAATATATCCCATGGTGCCGACCATGCACTAACTGTGCGCTAACCTGTGCGCTACCAAGTGCAAAACGCTGTGTACTACACTATGCATCTGCCATCCTATGCGCTACCCTGTGCGCTATCCTGTGTGCTACCTTATGCTCTATCCTATGTACTATCCTATATGCTATCCCATACCCAATCCTATAGCTATCCTCTCAGGCTATCCTATGCGCTACTCCTTTGTGCTAACATTTGCGTAACCCCTACATGCCACCCTATGCGCTACCCAATGCTACCCTACACGATATCCCATTCCACTATCCTGTGCGCTATCATATGCGCTTATCCTATACGCTATCCCATGCACCATCCTATGCGCATTATATGGGCTACCCCATGCGCTGTTGTGCTATGCACTACCCTAAATGGTACCAAAGATACTGAAGCATAACCCAACCTACAACCATCGCGCTATCCTATGCGCTATCCTATGTACCAACCGACGCTACCCTTGTGCGCTATCCTGTGCGCTTTATCATGTGTTCTATCCTATGCGCTACCTAATGCATCATCCAATGCAGCCATCCTATGCGCTTGATCTCATGCACTATCTTATGCATTCAACTTATGCGCTACTCCTGTGCGCTATCCCGTGTGCTACCATGTGTTCTATCCTATGCGCTACCTATGCACTATCTCAAGCACTATCCTATGCCCTATCCTATACGCCATCCCATGCCCAATTCTATGAGCTATCCTCTGCGCTATCCTATGCGCTATCCTTTGTGCTAACAAATGCACAACCCTATGCGCTACCATATGCGCTACCCTATGCGCTATCCTATGCGCTACCTTATGCACTATTCTAAGCGTTACCCGAAACAATAGCCGAAGCACTACCCTACCTGCTCCGAATGTTACTCTATACACTACGCTACGCCACCTTGGCGTAATAATCATATGAGCTTATCCATCGCGCTACCCGAAGCGCTAACCTTTGCGCTACCCAATGCGCTACCCTATGCACTACCCAATGTGATACTCTACTCCATATCCAATGAACTATCCTATGATCTATCCTATGCGCTATCCAATGCGATACTCTAAGCGCTGCACAAAAAGATATCCGAAGCACAACCCTACCCATTACTAAATGCGCTACTGCATACACTACGCTATGCGCTACCCTATGCACAATCATAGGAGCTATCGTATGCCTTATCCTATGCACTATCCTATGCAATAACCTATGCACTTTGTAGTGCGGTACCATGTGTGCTACTCTGTGCGTAATTCTATGCGCTATCCTATATAGTTGCCATATGCGCTATCCTATGCGCTATTCTATGCTCTATCCTCTGTCTCTATTATATAGGGCTATCCTATAGCCACACGATGCGCTACTTATGGCCACCAAATGCGCTATATGCGCTGGCCTATGTGCTACCCCTATACACTATCCTCTGCGTTATCCTATTTGCTATCATGGTGCCACATATAAGTATCCTATGCGCCATCCTATGCACAATCTCTGCGCTACCCAGTGCTCCCATCATATGTGCTACACTATGCGCTAATATATGCGCTATCCGGCAGCCACCCTATGCGCTATTCTAAGCGCTACCCGAACAATACCCGAAGCGCTACCCTAATGCTCATTTACATGATGCGCTACATGAAGTGCTACCCTATGTTACCCAACGCGCTACCCTCTGCGCTATCCTCCGTGGGCAATTCTTATGCGCTGCTATTCTAAGCGCTTACCCGAAATAATACATTTAGCGCTACTTCCTTCCCGCTACTGAATGCGCCATCCTCTATGCAATTACGCTATGCGCTACCCTATGCACATTCATAAGGAACTATCGTATGCTCTATCCTATGCACTATCTTATGCAATAACCTATGCGCTTTCCAGTGCGGTACCATGTGTGCTACTCTGTGCACTATTCTATGCTCTATCCCCATACGCTACCCTATACTATCCTATGCACTACCCTATGCAATATTCTATGCGCTTTCATCCTATACGCTATCCTATGCGCTATCCTATGCTACCATGTACGCCAACCAGAGGGCTATCCTGTGCGCTACAATTTGCGCTACCCTGTTCACTACCATGTGAGCTATCCTATGCGCTTAGTAATGCTCTCTCTCCTATGCACTATCCGATGTGCTATCCTATGTGCTATCCTATGCGCTATCCTATGCGCTGCACAAAGATATCCTGAAGCACAACCCTTACCCGCTACCCAACGCGCTACCCTATGCTATATAATCTATGCTATCCTTTGTGCTATCCTATGCTATATCCTATGCAGTAACCTATGCACTACCCTGTGTGCTAACATGTGCGCTACCATGTGTGCAACGCTGTGCACTACACTATGCCCTATTCTATGTGCTATCCTGCGGCTTATCCAATGTGTTACCCTATGTTATCCAATGCGTCAGCCATTCTATGCGCTCTCCAATGTGCTATCCATTGCGCTAAACTTATGTGCTATCCCATGCTCCCATCCTATATGCTATCCCATGTCCAATCCTATGAGCTATCATATGCGCTCTACTATGCGCTACCTTTTGCGCTAACATATGCGCATACCTATGCGCTACCCTATGTGCTACCCTATACACTATCATATGTCGCTGTCCTATTTGCTATCCTGTGTACTATCATATTCGATATCCCATACGATATCCTATGCACTAATCTATGCACTATCCTGTGCGATGTCACGTGCGCTACCATAAAGCTTCTGTGCGCTACCCTGTGCACTATCCTATGCTACCATGTAGGCCACTTCAGCTATCCTATGCGATATGCTTCGTTGAACACACTTCCCATGCTGAATCTAATGCGCCATCCTATGTGTTTATCATATGCAGTAACCTATGTATTACCCTATGCGCTACACTATACTATCCTATGCGCTACCATGTAAATATCAGGCGATTTTTTTAATGCTGCCCTCTTCGCCATTCAATGCGCTTTCATTTGCGATATCCTATGCCCCAGCCAATGTGCTATCCTATGTGTTATTCTATGCGCTTCAATATCCGCTACCCTATGCGCTACCGTATGTGCTACCCTATGCACTATCTTATACGCTACCCGATGTGCTACCCTTAGCGCTATCCTATGCAGTAACCTATGCGCTACCCTGCGCTACCCGAGGTGGCCACTAAGCGCTTTAATAAAACGATATCCGAAGCACAACCCTACCCGCTACCCAACTCGCTACCCTATGGCATGATTCTGCGTTACCATATGCGCTATCCTATGCGCTATCCTATGCAGTAACCTATGCACTACCCCTGTGCGCTACCATGTCCACTACCATGCGAAACGCTGTGCACTACACTATACACTAACCTATGCGCTACCTTTCCGCAATTCATCCCCATGTGCTACCTTATGTGCTATCCTATGCGCTATCCTATGCAGTAAGCTATGCACTAACTCAGGCACACCTGTGCACTACCACGTGCTCAACGCCAGCACTACACTATGCCCCATGCTATGTGCTATCCTCTGCGCCTATCTTATGTGTTACCTTCTATGTTATCCTATGCACTATCCTATGTGCTTTCCAATGATATCCATTGCGCTATTTTATGCGCTATACTATGCTCCTTATTCTATACACTATCTCATGCACTATCCTATGCCCTATCCTATATGCTATCCCCCATGCCCAACTTCTATGAGCTATCTCACATCCTATACTACCCTTTGTGCTAACATATGCGCAACCCTATGCGCTACGATATGCGCTACCCCATGCGCTATCCTATGCGCTAACCTATAGGCTATTCTAAGCTCTACCCCAAACGATACCCGAAGCGATACCCTATCCGCTACCGAATGCGCTACTCTATGCACTACGGTATGAGCTTACCTATACTCCGATGCGCTATCCTAAGCGCTGCACAAAAGATATCCGAAGCAATAACCCTACCCGCTACCCAACGCGTTACCCTATGCGCTATCCTCTGTGCTACCTTATGTGCTATCCTATGCGCTATCCTATGCAGTAACCTATACACTAACCTGTGCGGCCATCTCTGTAAGCACAACCATGTGCGCAACGTTGTGCACTAAACTATGCCCTATCCTATGTGCTATCCTCTGCGCTATCTTATGTGTTACCCTATGTGTTATCCTATGCGCTATCCTATGTGCTTTCCAATGTGCTATCCATTGCGCTATCTTATGCGCTATCCTATGCTCTATTATATGCACTATCTCATGCACTATCCTATGCCTCATCCTATATGCTATCCCATGTCCACCTGATGAGCTATCCACTGCGCTCATCTCTGGCCTATCCTGTGGACTATCATATGCGCTATCTAATACGCTATTATATGCACTAACATTTGCGCTGACCTGTGCGCTGCCATGTGTGCTACTTTCAGGCATTATTCTATGCGATATTCAAAACGCTAACCAATGCCCTACCAAAGGAAGCCATCCTATGCGCAATTTATGCACTACACTATGTGCTACCACATGTGCTACCCTATGCGCTATCCTATACGTTACTCTATGCACTACCATGTGCGCTACCCTATGCGCTACCCAATGCGCTACCATATGCGCTACACAAAAGATACCCTTGAAGCACAACCTCTACTAGCTACCCAACGCGCTATCCTATGATATCCTCTGTGCTATAATTTTTTCATGCGCTATCACATGCGCCTATCCTATGCAGTAACCTATACACTACCCTGTGCGCTACACTATGAGCTACCATATGCGCTACCTTATGCGCTATCCTATACGCTACCCTATGCGCTATTTAAGTTACTACCTGGAAACAATACCCAAAGCGCTACCCCTGCTCCGCTACTGATTGCGCTTACTCTATGCACTACGCTATGCGCTACCCTATGCACAATAATATCAGCTATCGTTTGCTCTATGTTATGCACTATCCTATGCAATAACTCCTGTGCTTCCAGTGCGGTACCATGTGTGCTACTCTGTGCGACACCCTATGCGCTATCCTATGCGCTATTCTATGCACAACTTTGCGCCATCCTATGCGCTACAATGTACGCAACACTGAGGGCTACCCTTTGTGCTGCAATGTGCCCTACCCTGTTCGCTACCCTGTGAGCTATCCTATGCGCTATCCAATGTGCTACGCGATGCGCTACGCGTTAGATACCCTAAGCGCTGCACAAAAAGATATCCGAAGCACAACCGTACCTGCTACCCAACGCGCTACCCTGTGCACTATCCTGTGTGCTATCCTATGCAGTAACCTATGCACCAACCAGGCGCTACCCGGCACTACGATGGCAACGCTGCACTACACTATGCCCTATCCTATGCTCACTCCTCTGCGTTATCCTATGTGTTACCTTGCATTATCCTATGCACATCCTATGCGTTTTCCAATGTGTTTCTATAGCGCTATCTGATGCGCTATCCTATGCCCCAATCTATGCACTATCTCATGCACTATCCTATGCCCTATCATATATGCTATCCCATGCCCAATCCTATGACCTATCCTCTGCGCTATCCTATGTTACCTTGTCTAACATATGGCAACCCATGCGCTACCCTATGTGCTACCCTATACACTATCATATGTGCTATCCTATTTGCTATCCCGTGCGCTATCATATGTCCTATCCTATACGCTATCCTATGCACTAACCTATGCGCTACCCAGTGCCCTACCATAGTGCTACCGATGCTTTGTTCTATGAGCTATCCTGGTGCATACTATGCGCTACTTTTTATGGGCTAACATATGCGCAACCCTAGGCTACCCTCTAGTACCCTATACACTATCATATGGCCATCCTATACCTATCCTATGCACTAATCTATGCATTATCCTTTTGCGGCCACGGCGCTACCATGGGGCTACTCTGTGCGCTACCCTGTACACTATCCTATTCGCTACCATTTGCGCTACCCATGCGCTATCTATCTACCCAATGCGCTACCCTAAGCGCTACCCAAAACGATACCCGAAGCACAACCCACTCAACCCAACGGCTACCATGGCTATCCTTCAGCTTTGCCTTTTTGCGCTATCCTTCTGGTAACCCTTTGGCTATACTATGCGCTATCCCATGCACTAACCTATGCGCTCCCTTTTGGGCATATCCGTGCACCATATGGCTATCCTATGCGCTACCAATGCCTCCCCCAAGGAATCCAAAGCTTATCCTACCCGCATCCTATTGCTACCTTATCCCTACCACAAGCGCTACCATATGCACTACCCTATGCGCTATCCTATGCGCTAACCTATGCGCTCCCAAGCGTTACCTATGCGCTATCATATAGGCTAGATATGCACCATCATGCGTCTATTCTATGCACTACCCCTGTGGCACCCAGTGCACTACCATGTGTGCAACACTGTGCACTACCCCATGCCCTATTCTATGCCCCTATCCCCCAGGCCTATCCACGTTACCCTATGCACTACCCCATCACTATCTATATGCTATCCCATGTCCAACCCTATGAGCTACCCTCGCTATACATGGCTACCTTTTGCGCTAACATATGCAATCCTATGCACCTATGGCTACCCTATGTAGTAGCGACGATGATGTGGTGTAGATGACGAACACAATATACTGATGCTCAAGATACAAACACAACGCTGGTAATGTGTTACATGTTTATTGATCGACTTGACACCTTTTGTTCGGCTCAAGGGGTGTGTCACTTCCTTGTCACTTCCTAACTACATATCTTTGTTTCTAGTCATGTTCGTTGTTATGTGTTGCGCTTCGCTTAGAGAGTGCAAACATAGTCTCAATAATATAATATATCTTACCCACTACTCTAAACTGGGGCTACTTGTCTGTATGAGGTTCTGCGGGGGACATGGCTGTATGCCCCTGGCATAGCCATTCTCCAACACCCCCATTCCAGTTTCTGACGCCCCGGCAGATTGAACCACCGCTAACGGGTATGGTCCTGGGGCCGGGCTCCTGTTACGGTCCTAGCCTGGAGTCATGACGATAGTTGATTGAATTAAATGACCAGTCACCACACATAATTAAAGGGACCCATCAACTCGTCTATGCTCCGAGAAAATGGCTCTACTGACCTCCCTTACTGGATCATGTTTTCCCAAACACCATCACTTAGGTGATGAGAGGCAACGACAAAAGTTGTATGAATTAAATGGGACTCAGTCACCACACATAATTAAATGCGACCCATAAACCCTGCCTGTTGCTCTGGAAAGGTTTATAGTGGGAATGTAAGGTGGCTGTATTGTAACATCCTATTTTCAGGGGGGAGTCTGGGGGTGATGAGGTATCACACATGCGGTCCCCAGTCCCTGTTGTGGGTACAAGCCCTTTCTGCAAATATTGACCAAAGAAAAAAATTATTAATGGAAATAAAAATGCAAATTCAAATATAATATTTAAAACAATAGTGTATGTTAACATCCATCAACCTCTAGGAGGTATTAAAATCCACCCAACAATCCCAAAGGAAATAAATAAACCCCAAAGGGTTTACAAAATATAGTACAACATTAGTACATAGTACACTATTTAGTACAACATAGTGTAACCTCAACGAGATATTAAAATTCGCTCAACAATCTCAAAGGAAATAAGTAAAACTCCAAATGGTGTACAAATATAGTACAACATTAGTACATAGTACACTATTTAGTACAACATAGTGTAACCTCAACGAGATATTAAAATTCGCTCAACAATCTTCAAAGGAAATAATAAACTCCAAATATTTTACATATTTGGTTAAAAATTATGTAATCTACATTTCCTGTAAATTTGGGTCATTGTGGAGTTGTAGAAAAACGGCTGTGGTATGGGCGCCTGATCTCACTGTGACTTTCAAAATTAGGTGGAACGGGTATTGACACGGGCGCATCCTCTGAAGCCTCGGGGTGGAGGGGAGGCACCCTCCGCTGGGAGGCCATTGTTCGCCAAACCGATGTCCTTTTGGCGTTGCGGTACGCCATAACCTGTCTAGAAAATTACTCAAAGAAAAAATATATATCAGTTATCAAATATATCACAAAGCAAACAGTAATACCTTGAACTGTTTGGGCCGCGGGTTTTAAAAGTAAAGTAGTTAGTAAATGTTCATAAAAAACACCTTGATCCACGTTCAAATATCCTCGAACAGGCCAGGTCATCCGACATGCAAGGACAATCCAACGTTATTGTAAACGACCAATGTCCAGATACAGAAAATCGACAGTTTGTAGTTGCATGTTTATGAATCTCCCGACCAGGCCAGGTGGTCGAACGGGTGAAGACAATCCAGATATAAGCATTAATCCACATACAATTTAGCGATGCAAATGACGAGTGTCTATGAAAAAACAACTTCAGATCAGCGTGGGGTCCCTTGAGGTAGGACACCAAGAGCGGTGTAACTTGACCTACACAGATAAAGGGCAGATATGACTAGCGTTGGGCCCCATGAAGAAGTATATTTAATCCAGGATTCTGCGGCGGGTTCACGCCATCGCACCTTTACGGAGGGAAGGGGAACAAAGGAGATATGTAAGATCCTATGAAGAAATAGGAATGAAAGGACGAACTCTTGCGTCCTCAGGATGGCACCGAGGTCAACGGGCAGTAAAAAGATAAAAATAGCCAACTCACTGTTCTGGTCCACAATTGCCATTCTAGCTGAGGGCAGATCTTTACTTCATGACACCAAATTGTAGTAGGAGATGATGGTGGGGAGATGACGAACACACATATACTGGGTGCTCAAGATACAAACACAACGCTGGTAATGTGCTTTACATGTTTATTGGGTCGTACTTGACACCTCTGTTCGGCTCATGTGTGTCACTTCCTTGTCACTTTCCCAACTACATATCTTTGTTTCTACGTCATGTCTCAGTATGTGTTGCGTTCTGCTTAGAGAGTGCAAACATAGTCTCAACTAATATAATATATCTTACCCACTACTCTAAACTAGGGCTACTTGTCTGTATGAGGCTTCTGCGGGGGGCATGGTTGTATGACCCTGGCATAGCCATTCCTCCAACACCTATACACTATTTTTTGGCTATCCTATTTCCTATCCTGTGCGCTATCATATGCTATCCTATACGCTATCCTATGCACTAATCCATGCGCTATCCCGGGCTGCCACGTGCGCTACCATGGGGATACTTGTGCGCTACCCTGTGCACTATTCCCATGGCAACATGGTGTGTACTTGCGCTATCCTATGATATTCGAAACGCTACCTCTATGCCCTACCCAATGCACCATCCTATACGCTATCCTATGCAGTAACCTATGCACCACCCTGCGCTACACTATGCGCTACCATATGCGCTACCCTATGCGCTATACTATATTCTACCCTATGCGCCATTCTAGTGTACTGAAACAATACCCGAAGGTTACCTTACCCGCTACTGAATGCGCTACTCTATGCACTACCTTTTGCACAATCATATGAGCTATCGTATGCACTATCCTATGCAATAACCTATGTGCTTTCCAGTGCGGTACCATGTGTGCTATCCTATGCGGTACCATATGCAAAACCTCTGCTAATTTCCATGCGCTATCGTATCCCACACTAGGCTATCCTATGCGTATTCTATGCCCCTATCCTCTGCTCTACTCTATGCACTACACTATGCGCTACCCGATGCACAATCATAGTAGCTATCGTATGCCCTATCCTATGCATTATACTATGCAATAACCTATGCGCTTTCCAGTGCGGTACCATGTGTGCTACTCTGTGCGCTATTCTATGCACTATCCTATACGCTACCCTAAACGCTATCCCATGCGCTATCCATGCAATAACCTCTGCGCTACCCTATGCGCTATTCTAAACGCTATTCTATGCGATATCCTATGGCCTAACCCATGGCTACCCTCAGGCTACAATGTGCGCTACTCTGTGCGCTCACCCAGCACTATTCTATGCGCTACCATGTGCGCTGTACTCTGCGCTATCCTATGCGATATTCGAAACACTACTCTATGCCCCACCCAATGCGCCATCCTATACGCTATCCCATGCAGTAACCATGCACTACCCTGTGCTCTACACTATGCGCTACCACATGCGCTACCCTATGCGCTATACTATGTTCTACCATATGCGCTCTTCTAGTGCTACCTGAAACAATACCCGAAGCGCTACTCCTACTCGCTACTGAATGCGCTACCTATGCGCTATCCTCTTAGCAATCCTATGCACAATCATATGAGCTATCGTATGCCCTATCATATGCACTATCCTATGCAATAACCTATGCGCTTTCCAGTGCGGTACCATGTGTGCTACTCTGTGCGCTATTCTATGCGCTATCCATACGCTATCCTATGCGCTATTCTATGTGCTATCCTCTGCTCTATTCTATACGCTATCCTATGCGCTACCCGATGCGCTACTCTATGCGCCACCAAATGCACTACATATGCGCTGCTTATGTGCTACCCATACACTATCCTATGTGTTATTCTATTCGCTATCCAGTGCGCAATCATATGTGCTATCCTCTGCGCTATCATGTGCGCTACCATATGCGCTACTCTTTGCGTTATCCTATGCACTATCCTATGCAGTAACCTTGCGCTACCCTATGCGCTATTCTAAGCGCTACCCGAAACAATACCCGAAGCGCTACCCTATCCGCTACTGAATGCGCTACTCTATGCACTACGCTATGCGCTAATCTATGCAAAATCATATGAGCTATCGTATGCACTATCATATGCAATAACCTATGTGCTTTCCAGTGCGGTACCATGTGTGCTATCCTATGCGCTATCATATGCAATAACCTCTGCGCTACCCTATGCGCTATCCTATGCGCGACACTATGTGCTATCCTATGAGCTATTATATGCGCTATATTCTGTTCTATCCTATACGCTATCCTATGCGCTACCCGATGCGCTACTCTATGGGCCACGAAATGCGCTACTATATGCGCTGCCCTATGTGCTACCCGATACACTATGCTATGCGTTATTCTATTCGCTATCCTGTGCGCTATCATATGTGCTATCCTATGCGCTATCCTATGCAGCGACCTATGCACTACCCTGTGCGCTAACCTGTGCGCTACCAAGTGCAAAACGCTGTGTACTACACTATGCACTAACCTATGCGCTACCCTGTGCGCTATCCTGTGTGCTACCTTATGCTCTATCCTATGCGCTATCCTATATGCTATCCCATACCCAATCCTATAGCTATCCTCTGCGCTATCCTATGCGCTACCCTTTGTGCTAACATTTGCGTAACCTCATGCGCACCCTATGCTGCTACCCTATGTGCTACCCTATACACTATCCTATTCACTATCCTAGCGCTATCATATGCGCTATCCTATACGCTATCCTATGCACTATCCTATGCGCTACTATGTGCGCTACCCTATGCGCTATGCTATGCACTACCCTAAATGGTACCCAAAAAGATACTCGAAGCATAACCCAACCCGCTAACCATCGCGCTATCCTATGCGCTATCCTATGTACTAACCGATGCGCTACCCTGTGCGCTATCATGTGCGCTACCATGTGTTATATCCTATGCGCTACCTAATGTATCATCCAATGCGGTATACTATGCGCTATCCTATGCACTATCTTATGCACTAACCTATGCGCTACCCTGCGCTATCCCTGTGCTACCATGTGTTCTATCCTATGCGCTACCTATGCACTATCTCAAGCACTATCCTATGCCCTATCCTATACGCCATCCCATGCCCAATCCTATGAGCTATCCTCTGCGCTATCCTATGCGCTATCCTTTGTGCTAACAAATGCACAACCCTATGCGCTACCATACCACTCCTATGCGCTATCCTATGCGCTACCTTATGCACTATTCTAAGCGCTACCCGAAACAATAGCCGAAGCGCTACTCCACCCGCCCGAATGCGCTACTTCATACACTACGCTATGCGCTACCCTATGCACAATCATATGAGCTATCCATCGCTACACGAAGCGCTAACCTTTGCGCTTCCAATGAGCTACACTATGCACTACCCAATGTGATACTCTACTCCATATCCAATGAACTATCCTATGATCTATCCTATGCGCTATCCAATGCGATACTTCAAGCGTACAAAAGATATCCGAAGCACAACCCTACCTGTTACTAAATGCGCTACTGCATACACTACGCTATGCGCTACCCTATGCACAATCATAGAGCTTATCGTATGCCTTATCCGCCCGAGTGGTTACCGGGCCCAAATTTGGGGCGTAAAGAATAGAACCACTGTTACCTGCCATGCATGTCGTAAGGAGGCGACTAGAGGTTTGGCTGAAATCGGATGCACATGTCCTAAACGTGTAGAGGTCTATGCGTTTAGGGGCCTACCAAACCAATGTGCAACGTATACATCGTTCATGGCAAAGACCAAACATATCACAAAGAGTGATTAAAATTGGTCGTGAAGAACGAACGCGAAGAAGAAGAAGAAGAAGTATGCCTTATCCTATGCACTATCCTATGCACAACCTATGCACTTTGCAGTGCGGTACCATGGTGCTACTCTGTGCGTAATTCTATGCGCTATCCTATATGCTGCCCTATGACTATCCTATGCTATTCTATGCTCTATCCTCTGCCCTATTATATAGGCTATCCTATGCGCTACCCGATGCGCTACTCTATGCGCTACCAAATGCGCTACTATATGCGCTGGCTCATGTGCTACCCTATACACTATCCTCTGCGTTATCCTATTTGCTATCCTGGGCGCTACCATATGTGCTATCCTATGCGCTATCCTATGCAATAATCTCTGCGCTACCCAGTGCTCTATCATATGTGCTACACTATGCGCTACCATATGCGCTATCCTATGCGCTACCCTATGCGCTATTCTAGGCTACCGAAACAATACCCGAAGGCTACCCACTGCTTCATCTATACGATGCGCTACATGAAGTGCTACCCTATGCGTTACCCAACGCGCTACCCTCTGCGCTATCCTCTGTGCTACCCTATGCGCTATTCCAAGCGCTACCCGAAACAATACACGAAGCGCTACTCCTTCCCGCACTGAATGCGCTACTCTATGCACTACGCTATGCGCTACTCTATGCACATTCATATGAGCTATCGTATGCTCTATCCTATGCACTCATCTATGCAATAACCTATGCGCTTTCCAGTGGGTACCATGTGCTACTTGCACTATTCTATGCTCTATCCTATACGCTACCCTATGCGCTATCCTATGCACTACCCTATGCGCTATTCTATGTGCTTATCCTATGCGCTATCCTATGGCCATCCATGTGCTACATGACGCAACCAGAGGGCTACCCTGTGCGCTACAATTTGCAGCTACCCTGTTCACTACCATGTGAGCATCCATGCGCTAGTAAATGCTTCTCTCCTATGCACTATCCGATGTGCTATCCTATGTGCTATCCTATGCGCTATCCTATGCGCTGCACAAAAAGATATCCGAAGCACAACCCTACCCGCTACCCAACGCGCTACCCTATGATATAATCTATGCTACCCTTTGTGCTATCCTATGCGATATCCTATGCAGTAACCTATGCACTACCCTGTGCGCTAACCTGGGGCTACCATGTGCAAAACGCTGTTTTTTACACTATGCACTAACCTATGCGCTACCCTGTGCACTATCCTATGTACTACCTTATGCGCTATCCTATGCGCTATCCTATGCAGTAACCTATGCACTAAACTGTGCGCTACCCTGTACACTACCACGTGTGCAACGCTGTGCACTACACTATGCCCTATTCTATGTGCTATCCCCTGCGCTATCCAATGTGTTACCCTATGCGTTATCCAATGCGCTATTCTATGCGCTCTCCAATGCTGCCATTGCGCTAACTTATGTGCTATCCTATGCCCTATCCTATATGCTATCCCATGTCCAACTTATGAGCTATCCTAGTGCATACTATGCTACCTTTTGCGCTAACATATGCGCATACCTATGCGCTACTCTATGTGCTACCCTATACACTATCATATGCGCTGTCCTATTCGCTATCCTGTGCGCTATCATATGTGATATCCTATACGATATCCTATGCACTAATCTATGCACTATCCTGTGCGATGTCACGTGCGCTACCATGTGTGCTACTCTGTGCGCTACCCTCGGCACTATCCTATGTGCTACCATGTGCGCTGTATCTTCAGCTATCCTATGCTATATTCGAAACGCTACCCTATGCCAGACCCAATGCGCCATCCTATGCGCTATCCTATGCAGTAACCTATGTATTCATCCCATGCGCTACACTATGCGCTATCCTATGCGCTACCATGTGTGCTATCTTGTGCGATTTTTAATGCGCTGCCCTCTTCGCCATTCAATGCGCTTTCATTTGCGATATCCTATGCCCCAGCCAATGTGCTATCCTATGTGTTATTCTATGCGCATAATATCCGCTACCCTATGCGCTACCGTATGTGCTACCTATGCACTATCTTATACGCTACCGATGTGCTACCCTAAGCGCTATCCTATGCAGTAACCTATGCGCTACCCGTGCACTACCCGATGCGCTACCCTAAGCGCTGCACAAAAGATATCCGAAGCACAACCCTACCTGCTACCCAACTCGCTACCCTATGCGCTATCCTCTATGCTACCATATGCGCTATCCTATGCGCTATCCTATGCAGTAACCTATGCACTACCCGCGCTACCATGTCCACTACCATGTGCGAAACGCTGTGCACTACACTATACACTAACCTATGCGCTACCTTCTGCACTATCCTATGTGCTACCTTATGTGCTATCCTATGCGCTATCCTATGCAGTAACCTATACACTAACCTGTGCACTACCCTGTGCACAACCATGTGCGCAACGTTGTGCACTAAACTATGCCCTATCCTATGTGCTATCCTCTGCTCTATCTTATGTGTTACCCTATGTGTTATCCTATGCGCTATCCTATGTGCTTTCCAATGTATCCATTTGCTATCTTATGCGCTATCCTATGCTCTATTATATGCACTATCTCATGCACTATCCTATGCCCATCCATATGCTATCCCATGTCCACCTGATGAGCTATCCACTGCGCTATCCTATTCGCTATCCTGTGCACTATCATATGCGCTATCTAATACGCTATTATATGCACTAACATATGCGCTGACTCGGCGCTGCCATGGTGTACCTGTGCGCTATTCTATGCGATATTCAAAACGCTAACCAATGCCCTACCAAATGCGTCATCCTATGCGCAATTATATGCACTACACTATGTGCTACCACATGCGCTACCCTATGCGCTATCCTTTACGTTACTCTATGCACTACCATGTGCGCTACCCATGTACCCAATGCGCTACCCTAAGCGCTACACAAAAAAATACCCGAAGCACAACCCTACCCGCTACCCAACGCGCTATGTAATGCGATATCCTATGTGCTATCCCCATGCGCTATCCTATGCACTACCCTCTGCGCTGCCATATGCGCTACTCTTTGCGCTATCCTATGCGCTACCCTATGCGCTATTCTAAGCGCTATCCGAAACAATACCCGAAGCGCTACCCCCACCGCTAATGAATGCGCTACTCTATGCACTATCCTATGCGCTACCCTATGCACAATCATATGAGTTATCGTATGCTCTATCCTATGCACTATCCTTTGCAATAACCTATGTCCTTTCCAGTGCAGTACCATGGTAATACTTGGGGCTATTCTATGCGCTATACTATACGCACCCTATGCGCTATCCTATGCTATCCTTTGCGCTAACATGTACGCCACCCTGAGGGCTACCCTGTGCGCTACAATGTGCACTACCTTGTTCGCTACCCTGTGAGCTATCCTATGCGCTAGTAAATGCTCTATCCTATGCGCTATCCGATACGCTACCCTAAGCGCTGCACAAAAAGATATCCGAAGCACAACCCTACCAGTTACCCAACACGCTACCCTGTGCGCCATCCTCAGTGAACCCTATGCGCTATCCTATGCGCTATCCTATGCAATAGCATATGCGTTACCCTATGCGCTATTCTAAGGCTACCTGAAACAATACACGACGCGCTACCCTACCCGCTACTGAATGCGATATTATGCACTACGCTATGCGCTACCCTATGCACAACCACAGGAGCTATCGTATGCCCTATCCTATGCACTATCCTATGCAACAACCTATGCACTTTGCAGTGCGATACCATGTGCTACTTCAGTGGGAATTCAATGCGCTATCTTATATGCTACCCTATGCGCTATCCTATGCGCTTTTTCTATGCTCTATCATCTGCCCTATTATATAGGCTATCCTATGCGCTACCTGATACGCTATTATATGCGCTACCAAATGCGCTACTATATGCGCTGCTCTGTGTGCTACCCTATACACTATCCTATGCGTTATCCTATTTGCTATCCTCAGCTATCATATGTGCTATCATATGCGATATCCTATGAAATAATCTATGCGCTACCCTGTGCTCTACCATATGCGCTACCCTATGCGCTATCCTATGCGCTACCCGATGCGCTATCCCAAGCGCTACACAAAAAGATACCCGAAGCACAATCCTACACGACACCCAACGCGCTATCCTATGCGATATCCCTGTGCTATCCCATGCGCTATGCATGCTATCCTATGCAGTAACCTATGCACTACGCTGTGCGCTACACTATGCGCTACCATATGCGCTACCCTATGTGCTATCCTATGCGCTACCCTATGCGCAATTCTAAGCGCTCACCGAAACAATACCCGAAGCGCTACCCTACCCGCTACTGAATGCGCTACTCTATACACTACGCTATGTGCTACCCTATGAATAATCATATGAGCTATCGTTTTTGCTCTATCCTATTCGCTACCCTATGCGCTATCCTCTGTGCTACCCTATGCAGTAACCTATGTATTATACTGTGTGCTACCCTGTGCACTACCATGTGCGGAACGGTGTGCACTACACTATGCCCTATTCTATGCTCTATCCTCTGCGCTATCCTATGTGTTACCCAATGCACTATCCTATGCCCTATCATATACGCTATCCAATGACCAATTCTATGAGCTATACCAGTGGCATATACTATGCGCTACCCTATGTGCTACCCTATACACTATTATATGCGCTATTCTATTTACTATCCTGTGCGCTATCATATGCGCTATCCTATACGCTATCCTATGCACTAATCTATGCGCTAACCTGTGCGCTGTCATGTGCGCTACCATGTGTGCACTAGTGCACTATCAGTTGCGCTACCGTGTGCTCTGTACTGCGCTATCCTATGCGATATACTAAACGCTACCCATGCCGCACCCAATCGCCATCCTATGCGCTATCCTATGCGCCCACCCGATGCACAATCAAATGAGCTATCGTATGCTCTATCCTATGCACTATCCTATGCAATATCCTAGGTGTTATCCTATTTGCTAGTCTGGGCGCTACCATATAAGTATCCTATGATATCTTATGAATAATCTCGGCTCTACCCTGTGCTCTACCATATGTGCTACCCTATGCGCCTATCCCATGCTACCCAAGCGCTACCATAAGGCTACACAAAAAGATACCCGAAGCACAACCCTACCCGCTACCCAATGCTCTATCCTATGCGATATCCTCTGTGCTATCCTATGCGCTATCCTATGCACCATCCATGTAGTAACTCTATTCACTACCCTTGCGCTAACCATGCGCTACCATATGCGCTACCATATGCGCTATCCCATGCCACCCCACGCGCTATTCTAAGCGCTACCTGAAACAATACTGGGAAAGGGTATCACCCACATGGAATGCGCTTTCTCTATGCACTACGTTATGCGCTACCCTATGCACAATCATATGAGCTATCGTATGCTCTATCCTATGCACTATCCTATGCAAAACCTCTGTGCTTCCAGTCGGTACCATGTGTGCTACTCTGTGCACTACCCTATGCTCTATCCTATGTGTTATTCTATGCGCAATAATATGCGCTTATAATATTGGTACCATGTACGCCACCCTGAGGGCTACCCTGCGAGATACAATGTGCGCCACCCTGTTCGCTACCCGTGAGTCATACTATGCGCTAGTAAATGTTCATCCTATGCGCTATCCGATGCGCTACATAAAGCTACTCCTATGCGCTACCCCATGCGCTATTCTAAGCGCTACCCGAAACAATACCCGAAGCGCTACTTCTACCGCTACGGAATGCGCTACTCTATGCACTACGTTATGCGCTACCCTATGCACAATCATATGAGCTATCGTATGCTCTATCCTATGCACTATCCTATGCAATAACTCTGTGCTTTCCAGTGGTACCATGTGCTACTCTGGCACTACCCTATGCTCTATCCTATGCGTTATTCTATGTGCAATAATATGCGCTATAATATGGGTACCATGTACGCCACCCTGAGGGCTACCCTGCGAGATACAATGTGCGCCACCCTGTTCGCTACCCTGTGAGCTATACTATGCGCTAGTAAATGCTCTATCCTATGCGCTATCCAATGCGCTACATAAAGTGCTACCCTATGCGCTACCCCATGCGCTATTCTAAGCGCTACCGAAACAATACCGAAGGCTACTCACCCACATGGAATGCGCTACTCTATGCACTACGTTATGCGCTACCCTATGCACAATCATATGAGCTTATCGTATGCTCATCCTATGCACCATCCTATGCAATAACCTCTGTGCTTTCCAGTGTGGTACCATGTGTGCTACTAGGCACTACCCTATGCTCTATCCTATGCGCTTTTTCTATGCGCAATACTATGCGCTATAATATTGGGGTACCATGTACGCCACCCTGAGGGCTACCCTGTTCGCTACCCTGTGAGCTATATTATGCGCTAGTAAATGCTCTATCCTATGCGCTATCCGATGCGCTACATAAAGTGCTACCCTATGCGCTACCCAATGCGCTATCCTATGTTCTATCCTATGTGCTATCATATGTGCTATCCTCTGTGCTATCCCATGTAATAACCTCTGCGCTACCATGTGCACTACCATATGCGCTTACCATTGCGATATCCTGTGCGATATCATATGTGCTATCCTATGCAGTAACCTATGCACTACCCTGTCCGCTACACTATGCGCTATCATATGCGCTACCCAGTGCGCTATCCTGTGTGCTACCTTATGCTCTATTCTATGCACTATATCATGCACTATCCTATGCCCTGTCCTATATGCTATCCCATGTCCCATCCTATGAGCTATCCTCTGCGCTATCCTATGCTCTCTACCTTTGGCTAACATTTGCGCAACCTCATGCGCTACCCAATGCGCTACCCTATGCCCCACCCTATGTGCTACCTTTTACACTGTCCTATTCACTATCCTGTTGCTATCATATGCGCTTATCCTATATGCTATCCTATGCACTATCCTATGCGCTACTATGTGCGCTACCCTATGCGCTATCCTATGCACTACCCTAAATGCTACCCAAAAAGATACTCGAAGCACAACCCTACCCACAACCATCGCGCTACCCTATGCGCTATCCCTCGTGATACCCTAGCGCTATCCTGTGTGCTATCCTGTGCGCTACCATGGGTTCTATCCTATGTCTACCTAATGTCTCATTCAATGTGCTATCCTATGCGCCATCCTATGCGCCATCCTATGCACTAACCTATGCCCTTCCTATACGCCATCCCATGCCCAATCCTATGAGCTATCCCTCGCTATCCTATGGCCCCTTTTGGGTAAAAATGCACAACCCATGGCACCATATGGCTCCCCAGGTATCCATGGCTACCTTATGGTTGTTCTAAGGACACGAAACGATACCCAAAAGGGATTTAACCAGAATGCCAAATTTCACTACGCCAGGCCACCCATGCACATCCATGTATATAGCTATATAATAGCTTCCTGAGCTATTTTTTTTTTTTTTTCGTCCGCTTTTAAATGACGAAATTTCATCTCTGAAACTGATTTTGCGGAAAATTTTTTTTCCAATTTCTTAAAAGGCAGAGGTACATTGTAAATTTCTTTACACTGGCAGCCGTGCCCAAGTACTGTAATTAGTATTTCGCCATACAGGCAGATTTTCCACTTGATATAGATCGTCCTGAGTAAAAGGGGCTGGGAAAAAATGCCGGGCAGAGGTTTAACCCGAGCATGAGGCGTCCACAGCTAGCAGGCCGAGCTACACAACACCTTTTGGGAGTCCCCCACACTATGGATTTTACCTATATCCAATGAGCTACATGAGATCCATGCGCTTTTTCCAACGCCTGAATCGCTTCCCCCCCGCTAACCTATGGGTACCCTATGGGTTTTCAATGCTGACTTTTACCCTGGCCTATCCATGGGGCCATAAAGGCTCCTGGGCCCCTTCCCATCGAATGCAATATTCATTGTCACCTTTTTTGTGCTCCCAATGCGCTATTCTATGAGCTATCGTATGACCAGCCTATGCGCTATCCTTTGCGTATCCTTTCATATCCAAGCGCTATCCGATGCGGGGTACCATGGCTGGAAAAGCCCACATATTTGCAACCCAACCACCCAAAACTATCCTATGGTTATATATTGCACCCTATGCCCCATCCAATGCGCTATCATTTGCGCTATCTATACAAATAGTAAACCCCGGCCAACCCTGGGGCCCACCATTTGTGTACTCGGCTACCCTTGGGATATCCTATGAGCCCATGTGGTCATCCTTTTATCCTATGACCATGATACCATATGCGCTACACTATGCGATATCTTAGACATCCCCAGGCCCCCATGTGACCGATGCGCTACCCAAGGACCCAAATGATACCGAAGAAACCTACCGCTACCCAACGCATCCCCTTGCGCCATCCCCTCGGCTCCCATGCCCTATCCCCTTGCAACATATGAGATCCCCCATCTCATCTATCCTATACCAACCTAGAGCTACCCTGCCCCCATCCCGGGGTTTATTGTGCTATCCTATGGCACCTAATGCCTCACCCAAGGCTATCCTATACGTTATTCTATCAGATATCCTATTCCCATTATGCTCTACAATATGGGTACCATATACATCCCATGGTAACCTTGGGACTACCCTGTCCCCACATAATGCCATCATATGCCACCCAGTGCCTATCCTGGTGCACCCATGCCCTTCTATTCTTTGGCACTATCTCATGCACTATCCTTCCTGTCCTTATGCTATCCCATGCCCATCCAAGTATCCTCTTTCGCTATCCTTAGTCACCCTTTTGCAAAATTTGCGCAACCCCATGCGCTACCCAATGCGCTACCCCATGCCCTACCCCCTGTGCTACCCTATACACTTCCCATTACTATCCTGTTCCATCAATGCGCCCTCCTATATGTATCCCCTGCACCTTCCCCATGGCTACTTGTGCGCTACCCTATCGTACCTTGCACTACCCTAAACAACAAAAAGATACCACTAATAACCCCCTACCCCCGCTAACCATCCGGTACCCATATCCCTCGGGATATCCCATGGGGGCCATCCTGGCTATCCGGCGCCACCATGGTTTATCCATGTGCTACCAAAGCCTCTTCTGTTTTTCCTATGCCTATCCTATCCCCTTCCTTATGCACTAACTCCATGCCCTTTTTCCAAACCCCCCCCCAGGACATCAAGGTTTATCCTTGCCCACCTATGCAAAACCCACCAGGGGTACCGGGCTAACCCCAATCAATGCGCTACTTTATGCTACCCATGCGCCATTCATCCCATTTTATCTTTTTATATTCCCATTATATCTATCCCATGCGCTACCTGTACCATTAATGGGACCAAAGCGCTTATATGCGCTGTCTTTTTACCCCCTACACTATCCTTGTTATCCCATTTGCTATCCTTTTGGCCTATATAGTCTATAGGACCATGAAAAAAATCAGGCTACCCTTGCCACCATATGCGCTACCCATGGCATCCTAGGTACCCATGAAACCCGCGCCCAAAAAAAACCGAAGCCAACCTACCGAACCCAAGCGCTTCCATGCGCCCCGTTTTCCAAGGCATCTTTGGGTACCTATTTAAAAAATTCACTACCCGTGGGTACCTATGCGCAAAATGCGCCCCCCCTACACCATGGCACCCAAAGCGTATCCTATGCCCCCCTAGTGCTTCAAAGTATCCCCGGTATCCAATAACCCGGCACCCTGCACTACCATAAGGCCACTTATTGGTATCCTGGATTCTATTCACCCAGTAACCTATAACCCTGTCCTAACATGGCCAAAATGGACCCAGGCCTATCCTTTGGGGACCTTTTTGCTCATTCTAACATCTCATGCACCATCCTATGCCCTTCCTATGCATCCCATGTCCCATCCTATGAGCCATCCTCGGCCATCCATGCTCTACCCTTTTTGCAAAATTTTGGGAACCCTAAAGGGGCCCCCCCTGGTCCCCATGCCCTACCCATTTTACCCTATACCTGTCCATTCACTATCCTGTTCCCATCAAAGCGCCATCCATATGCCATCCTATACCATCCTATCCCACAGTTACCCCATCCTATCCTATGCACTACCCTAAATGCTACCCAAAAAAACTCGGAAAACCCTCCCCCCAACCATCGGGACCCTAGGCATCCCCTGTGATACCCCATGCGCATCCGGGGATCCCCGGCCACCATGGGTTCTATCCTATGGCTACCAAGTTTATTCAAGGGATCCTTGGCCCATCCTATGCGCATCCTATGACTAACCCCATGCCCCCTATACCCACCCAGGAGCTACTGTATCCTTTTTTCCATGCCTATCCTATGCAAAACCATGCCTTTTTGCATCCATGGCCCTCCTGGTAATTTTGCGCTATCTTATAAGCACCCCAGCGCACCCATGCGCATTCTATGTCTATCATCTGCTAATAAGGTACCCATGGGGACCTGATACGCCCTTATATGCGCCACCAAACCTTACTATATGCGCTCCTTGGCTCCCAAAAACCATCCTATCTTATCCATTTTTATCCCGCTACTTTTGGGTATCAAAGCGATATCCTATGAATAATTCCAGGCTACCCAGGTTAATTTTTGCGCTTTTCATGCGCTATCCATGCGCTACCCATGGCTACCCGTACACAAAAGATACCCAAGCAACCTAGGGGACCCAACGCGCCTTTTTCCTATGATATCCTCTTGCATCCGCGCTATCTATGACATCCATGGTAACCATGCCACCTTTCGCAAATGCCCAATCGCTACCCTAGCTATCCATGCGCTTCCCCCTGCATTTTGCCTCACCCAAACAATACCGGCGCCCCCTACCCGCACTAATGCCACTTATACCTACGCTTTGCTACCCAGAATAAACATGAGCCATCGTTTTTCCATCCTATTCGAATGGGATCCTCGGGACCCATGAACCATGTATTATACTTGGGGACTTGTGCACTAAAATGTTGGGAACTGGGACAACCCCTCCCTATTCTTCCTCATCCCATGGCATCCCTTGTGTTTCCCCAAAGACATCCTATGCCCCCTCTATAGCATCCAAAGACCAATTTATGGCTATACTGGGTATATTTGGGGTACCATTGCTACCCCTTTTACACTATTATACGTATTCATTTTTTATCCTGTCGTACTATGCTTTTTCCTATGTACCATGCACTAAACTGCGCCAACCTTGGCTTCCGGGCCCCACCATTGCTCTATGTACTATCCAATGCGCTACCGGGCGCTGACTTCGTTCCATGCATTTCAAACCTACCCATCCACCCCTTATCCCTTTCGCTATCCGCAGTAACCAGCACTACCCTGTGCCCATATGGCCAAACATAGCCTACCCATGCGCTTTTCACCAACGCCATTTATTAGAAAATCCAAAGCGCTTCCAGGGCCCCAATTCGCTATCTATGCCTACCCCATGCCAAAACTATGACTATCGTGTCTTAACCATGCTATCCAGCAATAAAATATTTCTCTCCATGGGTACTTGTCCACCTTTTGGGGCCTTTTTTCTATTGTACCTATATACATATGAATCCTATTTAAAAACCAGGCGTTTCCAGCTATTGCGCTAAATATGGCTATCCCATGGGTACCCTGCCTTCGCCCACCCTGTGCTTCCAGCGCTACCCGAAAAATCCTTGTACCCAATGCGCTACCCTGGGCCCCAAAAGATACCCGAACAAAACCCCCCCCATACCCAACGGCTATCCCAGATACCTCTGGTATCCTAGGCTACCTTGCCTATCCAGGTAACCTTGAACCCTTTTCGCTGCTATGCCTACCAATGGCCATCTAGTATCCTATGGGTACCCCATGCCATTTTAAACTTCCCGAAAAAACTAAGGCCCTTTTTTTGCACAATGGCACTTTTGATGCATGGCTACCCTATGCCAAAACAAAAGACTTTTTCCATCCCATCCTATGATACCTTTAATAACCTATCACATTTTGCGAACCAAAAACTATGCGCTACCATATCGTATCCTATGCGCTACCCCATGCGATTCTTTTTTGCCACCGCAAAACTCGTTTTCACCCACAAAGCCTAAGCACTCGGGATGGGCACCCCATCACAACATTGACTTTTTCATGCCTATCCCATCATATCCCATGCAATAACCCCGGCTTTTAGTGGCCATGGAGGCATCCCAGCTCTATCCTATGGTATTCTATGCCAACCCTTGCGCTATAATATTGGGGCATTACGCCCCCCGAGGGCACCCCCAAACCAAGCGCTAATTGTTCGCTACCCTTGACTATTTGCGCTAGTAAATGTCTTTCCATGCCTACCAGCGCCATGGGGTACCATGGCTACCCCAAAGCCTATCCTATGTTCCCCCCCATTGCAATATGGATCTCGTATCCCAGCAATAACCCCCGGGGCACCATTTCACAATATGGCTACCATTTGATATCCTTGGATATCTTGGTATATGGAACCCTTTCACTATGTGTACATATGGGCCATCTATCGCTACCCTTGGCCACCCAAAAGTACCTTTTGCTTTATTCTATGCACTATTCATAATTTTTCCTATGCTGTCTACATGTCCCATCCTATGAGCTATCTCTGCGCTATCCTATGCCTCCACCCTTTGTGCTAACATTTGGCAACCCTATGCGCTACCCAATGCGCTACCCATGCCTCACCCTATGTGCTACCCTATACACTGTCCTATTCACTATCCTGTTCTGCTATCATATGCCTATCCTATATGCTATCCTATGCACTATCCTATGCTACTATTGGGCTACCTATGCGCTATCCTATGCACTCACCCTAAATGCTACCCAAAAGATACTCGAAGCACAACCCTACCCGCTAACCATCGCGCTACCCTATGCGCTATCCTCTTGATACCCTATGCGCTATCCTGTGTGCTATCCTGTGGCGCTACATGGGTTCTATCCTATGTGCTACATGCGCCTCATTCAATTGCTATCCTATGCGCTATCCATGCGCATCCTATGCACTAACCTATGCCCTTCTATACGCCATCCCATGCCCAATCCTATGAGCCATCCTCTGCGCTATCCTATGCGCTACCTTTGTGCTAACAAATGCACAACCCATGCGCTACCATAGCGCTACCCTATGCGCTATCCTATTGCTACCTATGCGTTGTTCTAAGGCTACACGAAACGATACCAGAAGCGCTACCCTAACCCCTACCGAATGCGCATTTCACTACGCTATGGTCCCTATGACATCCATGTATATAGCTATATAATAGCTATCCATGAGCTATTTTCTTTCGTCCGCTTTTAAATCATGTTTATCTCTGAAACTGATTTTTGCGGAAAATTTGTTTTTCCAATTTCTTTAAATGGCAGCAGGTAATTGTAAATTACTTTACACTGGCAGGGCGTGCCAATGATGTAATTAGTATTCCTCGCTATACAGGCGTATTTTCCGACTTCAGAGGTACTCATGATCGTCCTGAGTAAGACCCGGGGCTCAATGCTGGACAGTAGGTCTGAACCTGAGCATGAGGCGTCTCAGCTAGCAGGCCGAGCACTATCAACTACTCTAGGGAGTCCCCAACACTATGTGATATTTCACTTATATCCAATGAGCTATCTTATGAGCCATCCTAGCGCTATCCAATGCGCTACTCGAAACGCTTCCCCACGCGCAATCCATGCGTACCCATGCGTTATCATATGCATGACCTTGCCCTACTCCGGCGGGCCCTCCTATGCGCTACCATTTGGCATCTTGCGCTACACTATCGCTATCGAATGCAATATTATTGCTCTACCTTATGTGCTACCCAATGCGCTATTCTATGAGCTATCGTATGACTAGCCTTGGGTATCCTTTGCGCTATCCTATGCATCCATCCAATGCGCTATCCGATGCGCTACCTATGGCTTTGAAATGCTCCACATATTCGCTAACCCATGTACTACCCTATACACTATCCTATGCGTTTACTATCTACCTATGCCCATCCAATGCGCTATCATTTGCGCTATCCTATGCACTAACATATGGCTACCGCGCTACCATGTGCGCCACCATTTGTGCTACTTGTGCGCTACCCTGTGCACTATCCTATGAGCTACCTGGCGTCATCTTTTCGCTATCCTATGCGTTACTCATGCTATACCATATGCGCTACACTATGCGATATCTTATGCACTATCCAGGCTACCATGTGCGCTACCCGGGTGCGCTACCCTAACGCCACCCAAAATGATACCCAGCACAACCCTACCACTCCCAATGCGCATCCTATGCGCCTATCCTCTAGCGTCCCTATGCCATCCTCTGTGCTAACATATGAGTATCCTATGCGCATCCATGCGCTATCCTATGCACTAACCTATGAGCCACCCCTATGCCCCATCCTGTGTGCTATCATGGTGCTATCCCTATGCGCTACCTAAGCCTCACCAAGCGCTATCCTATACGTTATTCTATCGATATCCTATTCGCTAACTATGCTCTTTGGTACCATTGGACATCTTGCGCCATCCATGTGCACCCTATGCCACCACAGCTTACATGGCTACCTACCTACTGAGTACGCGGGGTACCCAAGCGCTACAAATGGCACCCTACCCTGCACCTGTGCGCCATCCTGTGCACCTTGCTAACCAGATGACCTGCTACCCTACTCCATGAAAACCAATACATCTATGCCTATCCTATGCTTCCTCTGGTTTTTCCCATGTACCATGCTTATCCTATGCACTCACCATGCGCTCCAAGCACTATCCTTGCGCATCAGGCTATCCCATGCTATCACTATCCTTCCATGCCTATCCTATTGCTATCCCATGAAACTTAAAAATTTTCGCTACCTATGTTACTCCCAATGCGTAAACCCTATGCGCCTACCTATATGCTACCCTATAACTATCATATGCCTACCTATTTATATCCTGTGCGCTATCATAAGCGTTTTCCTTACGATATATGCACAACTATGGGAAATTCTGCCATTGCGTCATTTAATACTTGCGCTACTCCTACCATATGGCCCCATCCTATCATGCCTACCCTATAAGATCACGCCCCTAAGCGCTACACAAAAGATACCCGAAGCACAACCTACCACCCTAACGCTTCCCATGGCTATCCACTGTACCCTATGCGCTATCCTCTGTGTACTACACTCTAGCGCTATCCGTGCGCTATCCAGTGCGCTACCATGTGTTTATCCATGGCTACCTAATGCCTCATTCCAATGCCTATCCTATGCCTTTTCCTAAAAGCCATCCCATGCCAATCTTATACTACTTGCCATCCTATCGCTACATCCCCCAGGGCTTTCACATGGCTACCCATGCACTAAACCTTGCCTAACCTATTGCCATTCTAAGCGCCACCAAAGATACCCAAGCGCTAACCTTCCAATACCAATGCGCTACTTAACAACCTATGCGCCCCCATCCTATCCTATCCTTTTCCCTTTTCATCCTGCCCATTATATCTTTCCCCTGCGCTACCTTTATACCCCTATTATGCCACCAAATGCGCAATATGGCTGTCTTGCTACCCGTACACTATCCCATGGGTTTTCCCCATTTATCCTTGCGTTCATATTGTATCCTATGCGTATCCTATGATAACCCCGCGCCCCCTCACCATATGCGCTACCTATGCGCTATCCTATGCGTAACCCATGGCCACCCCGGGGCTACACAGGTTTACATATCCTAACCGCGTTTCCCATGCGTACCTGTACCCCCCCCCTGAGGGCTACCCCTTGGAAATTTGATTACCCTGTACACCTAGTACCATGCGCTAATAAAAGTCTACCTATGCGCTACGATCCGTATTAAAAAACACCCATGGACCTATGGCTACCTCTGTGTATCCAAGCAAACCCTCCCCCTACCCAAGCCTACCCCGCGCCACCCCATGCTACCCAGGATCCTATTGTATCCATGCAGTAACCTATGCCCCCCAACCCTCTGTTCCGGGCACACTATGCCTAACATATGGCACCCCGTGCGCTATCCTTTTACCCATGCTCTATTCTATGCACTATCCCCTTTCACTATCCTATGCCCTTCCTATATGCTATCCCATGTCCCATCCTATGAGCTTCCCTCGCTATCCTATGTCACCCTTTTGCAACATTTGGGAACCCCCTGCGCCACCCAATGCGCTACCCATGCCCACCCTATGTGCTACCCATACCCCGTCCTTTCACTTCCCGTTCGCTACATATGCGCCATCCATATGCACCCCCCGACCCATCCTTGCCTACTATGTGCGCTACCCATGCGCTATCCATATTCCCCCCAAAAGCTACCCAAAAAAATACTAAAAAATTACCCTAAAATTTCCCCTCCCATGCGCTACCTTTGGTACCCCTCCTTCCGTTTTCCGGGTAAAGGTTCTTCCCAGGAATCCTTCTGTGCCCTACTATTTGGTTCTATCCCAATTTGACTATGCCCATCCGGGAAGGTTTTTCCCCCAAATGCCCTTTTCCCCTCCATGGCTATTCCTATTGACTACCTATGCCCTTTTTCCATACGCCATCCCAGGAGCTATTTTGTTTATGTCCCTTTTTTAAAAAAAACCCCCGGCACTATCCCCTATGGGACCTATGCCCACCTTTTGGCCCCCGCGATACCCAAGCGCCCAAATTCGGCGTAATTCCATGCCCCCAAAAACCTTTTATAATGCTACCCAGCGCTACCCTTGCGCTTTTAAGCCCCTAAGGGCCCCCTATTATATTTTCCTTTTCCAAAGGCTACTTATAGCTATTATGCGCACCAATGCGCTACCAATCGCTTCCCCCGTCTAACCTTCCTACCCCATGGGTTTTCCTATTTGCTACCCGCGCTTTACCCACATTTGTGGGAAATCACAAAGCCATTATTCCCCATGAAATTTTTCTATGGCTACTTGGACACCTATGCGCCACCTTTTTCGCCATCCTATGCCCACCCGATGCGCTATCTGTAAAACCCCCTTTTTAAAAGATACCCAACAATCCACACCACACCCAGCCCCATCCCCCAACATATCCTCCTGTGGGTATCTTTGCGCTATGCCCCATGGTATCCTTGAAGTAAATTTGGGGCCCTACCTGTGCGCACCCTTTCCTACCTATGGCACCATGTGCCCTTCGCTACCTATTTTCCCAAAACCTAGCGCTAAATTGAAACATACCCAGGGCTACCATGCACCCCATGCGCTACCCCCAACCTACCCTATAAAGCAAACCCCAAAAATCCCCCTGGCTATTCGGCCCATTATTCGCCTAACCCTAGGCCATCCCCTTTTGCATCCCGCAAACCTATGATTATCCCCTTCTGTGCATTTGCATCCATGGTACCTTGCCTACCCCCCTATCCCCTATTATTTTCTATCCATTTAAGCTTCCTAGGGGACCTATGCACTATTTATGCTTTTTTATTGCACCCCATGCCCACCTATGGTTACCCCTTTCGCCTTCATGCGCCAAACCCAGGGGGCTACCCATACAAAAAAAAAAAATATGCCCCATCTATTTCCCATCCTGTGCTATCCTATGCGCCCTTTAACCTTCCCCCCCTCGCTAAAACCCCCTTTCAATAATTTATGCCCCACCTTGCGCTATTCGTTTTCCATGTTCCCCACTTTTTAGCACTATCCATGCGCTTAACCTTTGCGCTTTTGCGCTATCCTATGCCAATTTTACTAAACCCCCCCCATGCCCACCCATTGCATCCCATGCCCAAACTATGAGAACCTTGCACCTTTGGACTCTTTTTGCCAACCAACCTATCCTTTCCTATGCACCCAAAAAAAATTTACCAAGGCTTTTTACTTTAAAAGCGCTCAACCTAATGCGCTATTCTAAAAGGGGCTACCCGACCCAATACCAGAAGCGCTATCAGTGGCTACCCTTTTTATCCTTGCTACCCAAGCGCCCCCAAACCCAAGAAACCCATGAAAGCCAACTATGCTTTTTAAACCTTGCCTATCCTTGCTAACTATGGTTTTCCCGTGCGTACCATGTGTTTTACCTGCGCTATTCCCCATTGCCCATCCTACCCCTACCTAAAAGCACCCCTTTCCTTAAATATCCTTGCGTTATCCCATTTGGGTACCCTCGCCAACCCAAATTCAACCATGCGTACCCCATGCTATCCTTTTTCCCAACCTTGTTTCCCCACCTCAAAGAACCCTTTGCCCATCCCAATGCAAGCCACCCTGCGCTACCCTAGCCCAACCAAAAGTTTTCCTTTGGGACCCAAATTTAATCCCAACCGCGCTACCTTTTTGGTATCCCTTTTCTATTCCGCCCATCCATGCACTATCTAGTTTAACCCCTATGACTACCTTGCGCTAACCCATACACTACATATGCGCTATCAAAAGCGCTAACTATGCGCTTCCCCATGTCATCTTTGGGCCCACCGAAACAAAATACCCCCCAAAAGGGGCACCCCTTTACCCCGCTACCAATGCGCCCTACCAAACAACCACCCCCCCCAAGCGCTACCTATGCATATCCCTTTTGGGATCCCATGCGCTTCCATGCACCCCTCCCCGTAGTAACCTATCACTACCCTTGGCAAACTATGCGTACCATATGGACCATTTGGGATCCTATCGCACCCCATGCGCTATTCAACGCTACCCGAAACAATACTGAAGCGCTTTCTACCCGCTACGAATGCGCTACCACACTAGAAGATTTACAATATTGGCTATGTGCTCATTTTATGCACATCCGAAAACCCTCTGTGTTTCAATGGACCGTGTGCTCTTGGCATACCCTATGCCTTTAAGCTATTTTTGCATATTGTCCTAAAAGAAGGGACCCACTCCCGGCTAAACCCCCGACTCAATTTGGGGCTAGGACCCCCAACAATTTCCAATGTTTTTCCCAGCCTACCAAGCGTAAAAATAAAGAAAACCCCCCGGCTACCCAATTTTCGTTCCTTGTTCTTTCCCAAAGGTTCCAAAGGCTTCCTTCAGTTTACCTTGAAAATAATCCCCTACCCTGTTTCATTTTCCATTGCGCTATATTCGAACCCCCTGAAAACTGGTATCTATGCCCTACCCATGACCACCTTGCACACTATGCGCTTCATGGTACCCCAAAAGGGCCATTCTTGGCTACCATCCTTTATCCCAACATGACTTTTTACCCTTTAAGCTTCCCTGCCACCATGGCACCTGGGGTTCCCGATTTTAAACAAACCCCTTTGGGTACAATGCGCTATACCCTTACCTATGCTACTCCCATAAATGTCCCATCACTACCAAAACCCTTTTTATATATATCCCATGCCCAACCCATGACTATCCTTGCCCCTATGGGCTACCTTTTGCGCCATTATGGGGAACCACCCTAATTTCTACCCCAAAATCTTTTCCACCTTTTTAACCTGTCTATCAAGGTACCCTTCCTTTTTTAGCCCCAATCCCTGTTCCCCTTGCGCACCTGTGTGCTATCTGTGCGCACCCGGCCCATTATGCTACCTTCGCTTTATCCCTATCCTATGCCACCAAACGCACCTATGCAAACCCTAAGGCCCTCCTATCGCCATCCATGCTAACCTATGGCTACCTGGCCCTATGCGCACCCTTGTGCTAAACCCAAAATTTGGGACAACCCTATGGGTACCCCAAGGCAAACCCATGGGATCCTTTGCTACATTTTCTGTTCTTTGCGCTACAGCCATCCCCGTAACCCCCCGCCCACCGTGCGCTACCTTTTATACCACCATGTACCCAAGCCATCCATGGGAATAGCCCACCCCCCAATAGGGTCCATGGCTATTTTTCTCATCGCTACCCAAAAAATCCTCCCCAAACCGGGAATTGCGATTTTGTTTTCCATTTTCAATTTTGGGACCAGCTCACCTTGTAAATATTTACCCTGGCGCTTCCTGTCCTAATTGATCCTATGGGAATTTTCACCCAAGGCTATTATCGTCCCCATGGACCAAGGGACCCCATGCCACCCTTGGTTACCATTGACTCCCAGCGCACGGCTACCCAAAAATACCAAGATCCCCAAAATTGAATCTACCCCCATTCCAATGAGCTATCTATGCCCCCTCCACCCATCCATGCTAAATCATCGCTTTTTCCACGGGTACCTTTGGGGATTTTTGCGTTATTTTTATGGCCTTTTTACCCTTATTCTATGGCTACCCATGGCTACCCCCCTTCCCTACCCTATCCTATTCGAATGAAATCTTGCCTATAATGGCCCACCCAATGCCTATCTATAAATTTTTCTATGGTTTCGCTCAAAAAAGGGACCTGCGCTACCAAAGCCATCAACGCTATCATGGTTACCCCATGCGCTAAAAATCCTTCCCTATCCTAACCCATTTCACCTATACCATCCCTGCGTACTATTCGTTTTCCTTGCCATCAATGCCTTATTTCGCTTTACAATTAACATATGGCAACCGGGCTCCATGTGCGGTACCATTGTGTATTTGGCGCTACCCTGTGCACTTTCTATGACTACCATGGCTTTTGGCTATCTATGCAATTTTAAAGGGTATACCCATAAAGCGCCCCCCATGCGAATTTAGTTATGGCTACCATGGGTTTTCCCAGGTACCAAAAAGTACCCAAATAACCCAACAACCCAACCTCCCTGTTTTCCCAAAATGGCATCCCATGCGCCTTCTTTGCCCCTTGGCCCCTTCCCTCCCGTGGCACATTGGTATCCATGCGCTACCTAAAGCCTATCCAAAGCTACCTATTGGGTACCTATGTATCCTTTGCTACCCTTGGCCCCTATCCAAAGCGCTACCATGCTCAAACCCAGCGCCTATCCCCCTAGTTATTCTAATCCCCAAAAATCCCAAGGGTAAACCCCCTTAAATGCTCTTATGCCAACCCATGCACTACCCTTCCCAAAGGCTATTCAAAAGGGGTACCGGGGGTCCCCTTCTACCCCAAAGGGATCCCCATGGCCCATAAAGGTACATAAAAATACCGATCGTTCCCTGCGCTGAAAAAAGATATCCGAACACAACCCCCCTACCCCGCCCTTGCGCTTCCTTTGCTACCTATAAACTTCCTTTGCACACCTTGCCACCCCCTTGACTACCATTTGGGGAAAACTGTGCACTACACTATGCCCTATTCTATGCTCTATCCTCTGCGCTATCCTATACAATATCTTATGCGTTATCCTATTTGCCATCCTGGGCGCTACCATATGTGCTATCGTATGAGCTATCCTATGCGCTACCCGATGAGCTATCCTAAGGCTACACAAAAGATACCGAAGCACAACCCTACCGCTACCCTATGTCTACCCTATGCGCTATCCTATGCCCTATCATATGCGCTATCCTGTGCGCTTCCCTATGGGCTACCATATGCGCTACAATATGCACTACCATGCACGCTATCCTGTGCGCTACCCTGTGTCCTACACTGTGCGCTACCCTGTAAGCTATCATATGTGCTATTCAATGACATATCCTATGCGCTACCAATGCATTAACTATCTCGCTAACCTAAGCGCTACCTATGCGCTATCCAATGCGCTATCCATTGCGCTATCTTATGTGCTATCCTATGCTCTATACTATGTGCTATCATTTGTGCTACCGTATGCGTTACCTTAAGCGTTACTCAAAACGATACCCGAAGTGCTACCCTACCCGCTACCCTAAGCGCTACCCTATGCTCTACCCTATGCGCTACTATGTGAGCAATCCTATGAGCTATCATATGCGCTCATACAGAGGTGTTTAGAGAGTGTTTAGGGGTGTTCGAGAGTGCTAAGGGGTGTTAAGGAGGATGCTAAGGGGTGTTTAGAGGGTGTTGAGGTGTGTTTAGAGGGTTTTGATGGGTGTTTAGAGGATGATAATGGGTGTTGTGAGGGCGTTAAGAGGTATTTTGAGGGTGTTGAGGGGTGTTTAGAGGGTAGTGAGGGATGTTTAGAGGGTGTTTGGGGTGTTTAGAGGGGAAGGGGCTTTAGAGCTTGTTAAGGAGTGTTTAGAGTGTGTTGATGGGTGTTTAGAGGGCGTTGAGGGGTATTTAGAGGGTGTTAAAGTGTGTTTAGAAGGCGTTGAGGGGTGTTTAGAGGGTGTTGATGGGTGTTTAGAGGGCGTTGAGGGTGTTTAGAGGGGTTAAAGTGTGTTTAGAAGGCGTTGAGGGTGTTTAGAGGGTGTTGATGGGTGCTTAGAGGGCGTTGAGGGGTGTTTAGAGGTGTTAAACGGTGTTAGAGGGGTTAAGGGTGTTTAGAAGGTGTTGATGTGTGTTTCAAGGATGTTAAAGGGTATTAAGAGGTGTTTAGAGGGTGTTGAGGGTTTTTTAGTGGGTGTTTAAATGGTGTTGAGGGGTGTTTAGATGGTGTTGACGGGTGTTTAGAGGATGTTGAGGGGTGTTTAGAGGGTGTTGAGGGTGTTTTTAGTGTAAGGGTTTTGATGTTTTGGAAGGTGTTAGTGGTGCTTATAGGTTAGGGTGTTTAGAGAGTGTTTGGGTGTTTAGAGAGTGCAGGGTGCTAAGGTGTGTTTAGAGGATGTTATGGAGTGTTTAGAAGGTGTTGATGGATGTTATGTGTGTTGAGGGTGTTTAGAGGTGTTTAGAGGGTGTTAGGGGTGTTTAGGAGGTTAAGGAGTGTTTAAGGTTGAGGGTGTTTAGAGGATGCTGAGGACTGTTTATGGGAGTTTAGAGGGTGTTAAGGACTGTTTAGAGGTTGATGGGCGTTTAGAGGGTGTTGATTGGTGTTTAGAGGATGCTGAGGGGTGTTTATAGGGTGTTAAGGGTATAAGAAGTGTTTATATGGTGTTAAGAGGTGCTGTGAGGTTGTTGTTATTAGAGGGTGTTAATGGGACTTTAGAGCATGTTAAGGAGTGTTTAGAGGGTGTTGTGTTTAGAGGTGTTGAGGGCAGTTTAGAGGATTGAGGGTATTAGAGGTGTTTGGGTGCTTACATGGTGGTGAGGGTGCCAGAGGAGTTGAGGGGTTTTAGAGGTGCTGAGGGTGTTTTGTGTTTGGAAGGTATTAAGGGTGTCATAAGGTGTTTAGTGGTCTTTAGAGAGTATAAGGGTGTTTAGAGGGTGTTGAGGGTGTTTAGAGGGTGTTGAGGGGTGTTTCGAGGGTGTTACGGGGTGTTTAGACACAACCCTCAATACCCTTTAAACACTGTTTAACACACTCTAAACACCCCATAACACTACATAAACATCCTTTAACACTCTATAAACACCCCTTAACAACCTCCAAACACCTCTTAATAACCATTAACATCCTTGAACACCCTCAACACCGTCTAAACACCCCTTAACATCCTCTAAAAACTTCTAAACACCCATCAACACCCTCTAAACAGTCCATAACACCCTCTAAACTCCCATAAACACTAAACATCCTCTAAACACCCTCTAAACACCTCTAAACACCACTCAAATCCCTCTAAACACACATTAACATCCTATAAACACTCACTTAAATCCTCTAAACACATCTTACCTCCCTAGCACTCTCTAAACACCCACAAACACTTCTAAACACCCTAAACACCTTATAAACACGCATTAACACCTTATAAACACCTATAAACACCCTTTAACACCCTCAACACCTCTAAACACTGTTTAACACACTCTAAACACCCCATAACACTACCTAAACATCCTTTAACACCCTCTAAACACCCCTAAACATCCTCCAAACACCTCTAAAAATACCCTTTAACATCATTTAAACACACATCAACACCCTCTAAACACCCTCTTAACACCTCGAAACACCCTTTAACATCCTCTAAACACCTTTCAACGCCCACTAAACACCTCTGAACACACTCTAAACACTCCTTAACAAGCTCTAAAGCCCCTTCACCCTCTAAACACCACAAACATCCTCTAAACAGTCCTTAACACCCTCTTAACACCCAGAAACACCATCTAAACACCCATAAACACTCCTCAACATCATCTAAACACCCCTCAACACACTCTAAACACCCCTCAACACCCTCTAAACACTCCTCAATGCCCTGTAAACACCCCTAACACACTTTAAACACTCCTTAACAAGCTCTAATGCCCTTCACCTCTAAACACCCTTCAACACCCTCTAAACACCCTCAACAACCTCTAAACACCCCTCAACACCTCTAAACACTATTCTAATACTTCTAAACACCCTTAACACTCTTTAAACACACTTTAAAACTTCTAAAGACCACTAAACATATTATGAACACCCTTAATACATTCCAAACACAAAACACCTCTTAACACACTCAAAACACCCCTCAACACCCTATAAACACCTATGAACACCATCTAAATTCCAAAAAATACTTCTAACCACACCTCAACACACTCTTAAACACTACTTAACACCCTCTAAGCCCTCCTTAACATCCTCTAAACACCACCTAAAATCCTATAACCACACCTTAGCACCCTTTAGCACTCTCTAAACACCACCAAACACTATCTAAACACCCCTTAACACCTTATGAACACCACTTAACACCTTCTAAACACATCAAACACCCTTAACGCACTCAAAACACCACACATCACCCTCTAAACACCCCATCAACATCCTATAAACACCCCTCAACACCATCTAAACACCCATAAACACCCTCTAAACACATCTAAACACCCTTTCAACACTGTTTAAAACACTCTAAATACCCCATAACACTACCTAAACATACGTTAACACCCTCTAAACACCCCTTAACACCCTCCAAACACCTCTTAATACCCTTTAACATCCTTGAAAGACACATCAACACCTTCTAAACACCCCTTAACACCCTCGAAACACCCTTTAACACACTTCTAAACACACCTAAGGCTTAAACACACTTTAACACCCTCTTAATACCTATCAACACCCTCTAAACACCCCTCAACGCCCTCTAAACACCCCTCAACACACTGTGAACACTCCTTAACAAGCTCTAAAGCCCCCTTCACCATCTAAAAACCCCAAACACCTTCTAAACATCACTCAACACCCTCTAAACACACCTCAACACCCTCAAAATACCTCTTAACACCCTCACAACACCCCTTAACATCCTCTAAACACCCTTCAAAACCCTCTAAACACACCTCAACACCCCCTAAACACTCCTTAACACCCTTAGCACCCTTAACATCCTCTTAACACCCTCAAAACCTCTAAACAAACCTCAACATCCTTAAACACTCTTTAACACCCCTTAGCATCTCTAAACACATGTAAACATCTCTAAACACCTCTAAACACCTTAAAAACACCACTTAATACCTTCGAAACACATCAAAACACCTCTTAACACACTAAAAACACCCCCTCAACACCCTCTAAAAACCTCAACATCATCTAAACACCCTAAACACCATCTAAACACTCATATACACCTCTAAACACCCTCAACACCCTCTAAACACCATCAACACCACCTAAAACACCCATAAACACCCTATAAACGCCCTCAACACCTCTAAACACTGTTTAACACACTCTAAACACCCCATAACACTACTAAAACATCCTTTAACACCTCTAAACACCCTTAACATCCTCCAAACAACTCTAAAATACGCTTTAACATCCTTTAAACACACATCAACACCTCTAAACACCCTCTAAACCCCAATAAACACTCTCATCATCTAAACACCCTCAACACCATCTAAACACTCTCAACGCCTTGTAAACACCCCTAAACACACTCTAAACACTCCTTAACAAGCTCTAAAGCCCTTTCTACCCTCTAAACACCGCTCAACACCCTCTAAACACCCTCAACATCCTCTAAACACTCCTTCACACTCTTAAACACCCTTAGCACTCCCTAAACACCCCTAAACACCCTCTAAACATCCCTTAACAAAATCTAAACACTCCTAAACACCTTCTAAACACAATAAACACCTCTAAACGCCCCTTAAAACCCTCTAAACACTGTTTAACACACTTCAAACACCCCTTAACACACTCTGAACACCCATCAACACCCTCTAAACACCCATAAACATCCTCTAAACTCTGATAAATACCACCCTACAAAATCTCTCAACACCCTTTATAAACAACATTTTACAAACTTTAAACACCAATCAACACCCTCTAAACATTCCTTAACACCCTCTAAACACCCTTAACACCCTCGAAATACCCTTTAACACTCTCTAAACACATCTCAACACCCTTAAACACCCCTAAACATCCTCAAAATCCTTTAACACCTTAAAAACACCCTTAATACTTTCCAATCACCCTTAACACCCCTAAACACTCTCAACACTTCTAAACACCTTAACACTCAATAAACACCTATTAACACCCTATAACACCCAATCTTCAAACAACTAGAGGGAATGCCAGGACTCAAGATCAATGGAAAATAATAAATAACTTAAGATATTGTCATAGTTCCCCAGATGGCAGCGGAGGAATGGACAGTTAGCCAGATAGTTAGAGTAGTATAATTAGATTATTTAATAGTTGAGACTATGTGTTGTACTTCTATGCAGAAGTGCAACACATAACTACGAGACAGAACGCGAGGCAGCGTCTGAGGATGAGGATATTGGGATTAACCTTGCTGTTTTAACACCTTCTTACAGTTGTGATTTGACTGTAGAGATGATGGGAACTACGGCAAAGAAACAGCATGTAACTTATAGCTTGAAAGAGATACAACAGTTGCAGCAACAGGACTTGGTGCTTCAGGTAGTATTAAAAGCTATGGAAACAGATGCTCCAGTGGACACGACCTGGTGGATTCAGGAAGCTAAGAGGCTGTGGTTACATCATGATAAGTTGTGCATTCGAAGAGGAATACTTTGTATTAGAAGGGATGAGGATAATAAGTGTGATGGATTAAAAATTATTGTACCTCACGTCTTGAGACCGATTGTATTGGCTGCTATTCATGAAATCGGTCATCAAGGACGTGATAGGACATTGGCATTATTAAAATCTCGATTTTTTTGGTGTGGAATGAATGGGGATGTCAATAATTTAGTGAAATCTTGTTCCATTTGTAATATGTCTAAACCTCTAAAGAAGATTACAACTACCTACGGTCATATTGTAGCCAACCGTCCGTTGGAGATGGTTGTCATGGATTTTGTTGAACTTCCAAGAGATTCCTATGGGTTTAAACATATCTTGATTATGACTGATGTGTTTACTAAGTATGTGGTCGCTTACCCTACTATTGACCAAACTGCAAAAACAGTGGCAGAAGTCATACAGAGTAGATGGATCCCAGACTTTGGGATACCCAGTAAATTTCACTCGGACCAAGGAAAAGGGTTTGAGTCCTCCATTGTTCTTGAACTCTGTCAAAGGTATGGGATAAAAAAAATCCAAGACCACCACATATAATCCGCGAGGGAATGCCATATGCGAAAGGTTTAATAGGACATTGTTGGCTATGCTCCGTTCATTAGAGGAGTCGGATAAAGTGGAATGGTCTAGACATGTACCTAATATAGTGTTAGGGTACAATATTACTCCCCATACATCTACTGGGTGGTCACCATACTTTTTACTCTCTGGTAGACATCCTCAATTACCTATAAATTTTATCATAGAAGATTTATTTCATCCTGACGATGCAGAGAAAGACTATTTGGTCTGTCCTAAAAAGAGATTAACGGAGGCTCATCGGGAGGTCAGCGACAGGTTGGCTAGTCTCCATAAACAAGCAGATATTAAACAAGGAAAATTTGATATTATACCGTTGGATAGTATGGTACGCAGGCGAATAGACCATACCAGGGGTGTCAATAAATTAGGAACCCTTTATTCCCAACAGGTGTACCGAGTAGTACAGACACCCGATGTTCAATCGGGCTATTATGTTATAGTCCCCATTAATGATGCGAGCCAATCTCGGCTGATGATATCTGGCCGCCACATCAAAAGATGTGAGAATTCTGAGTAATTCATGAATATAATTTATAAGCTATATGCTTATAATGTCTCCTCTCCTGAGGATAACCTAGTAAAATGGTATTATTCCAACAAAGGCCGTGTTCATTGGGACAATTGTGAATTGACAATACACTCTTATGGGGGGGGGTCTAGAAAATAACCCCGATGTGGTTGTTGGACAGTTCTACTGTCGATGATTTTATGATGTTGTTCCAAATGTTGGGAGGATTAATTTGATTACTTTGTGATTAGAGGTTGAAATGTGATATTTTTTTGGTCACTCCCAAATGGTGGGAGATATTGATAATTACCTCACTTAATTATTTGATATTTGATAATGGTGGGGATATTTGAGGTCGGTTGATGTTGATGGCAAACATTAATTATTTGATATTCGACAACGGTGGGGATATTTGAGGTCGGTTGATGTTGATGGCAAACATTAACTTTTCACCGTTCATTGCTAGACATGGTTATATGATGTCGATCCGAGTATTTTGGATTCTTGGATTATTTATGCCCCGGGATTGGGGTTGGTTAATATTAATATATGATGTTGGCAATTCGGCATCATATATAAGTTGTTCCATATTCATTGGTCATATGTTAAATCTTGGGAGTTTATTATTTCCCCTGGGTTTGGGGTTGGTTGATATTACCTCGTGGAGGACATATAACGTGAAAAGTTTAACGTTATATATATGTTTTTCCTTTTATTTCGATTTGTAACTTGTTTTTTGTTTGAGATTTCAGATAATGTGACAAGACTCTGACGTGCAAGAAAGACATAGTGTTAGTGACATACTGATGCAAGCTGCCATCAAACCCATACTACCTCATGTGAGGATTG
Source organism: Arion vulgaris (assembly GCA_020796225.1). NCBI lineage: Eukaryota > Metazoa > Mollusca > Gastropoda > Stylommatophora > Arionidae > Arion > Arion vulgaris. The sequence continues at coordinate 41,547,942 of CM036769.1, forward strand.
GATGTCCAGTACAGCCACCTCACATTGGCCGAGTGTTATGCTGTTGGGTCGCCGTCGGAATCATATGGCGCATATTTTCCAGATTAATTATTATAATGCTGATTGATTTCTATTACTATGGTTTCAGCACAAGAGCACAGAGGGTTTACTGTTGTTGTTAACCATGGTCACCTATGACCAGTTGACGAGTCACGTTCAACGACGTGTGGTGACTAGTTCCCATTTAGCTCGTTCAACTGGGTCTTCCTGAGATCCCGTCAGGATTTTCTTTTCCTTTTCGACCATGGTTGGCTGTTATAGTTAGTTGTTGTGGAGCCACGTTTATCACGTGAGGTGACTAGTTCCCTTTCAGCTCTCACCACTCTAATCACCCTATTGGACACTACCTGTGCGATTTTGTTGGGAGTCCGCCGTCGGGGCGACGGCGAGGTCTCCAGGGGGTGTCATAGTTCCCCAGATGGCAGCGGAGGAATGGACAGTTAGCCAGATAGTTAGAGTAGTATAATTAGATTATTTAATAGTTGAGACTATGTGTTGTACTCTCTATGCAGAAGTGCAACACATAACTACGAGACATGACGCTTTTGTGTAGTAAAATAGTGACGGTTTAGTAACAGTTGCTAAGAACAGTTAGTAAATAGAGATGACACGAACCTTAAAGATGGATGGACGTGTTGCATGATCTGTCTACTCACACACTTATATCAACCAATAAATATGCCTATGTAAACTCTACATAGTTATTGAGTATATCTTAGTTACGAATGAATGCCCTAAGATAGAAAGGAGTCAATAATAGCTGAGAATGACATCTGTTGCAACTACAAACCAAATAGGAACGCATTAGTACTTTATATATATATTTACACTTCGTGGATGCGAGGGATCTAATGAAGATGGATCAAGAGTAAGAATCACATCGAGGAGCACACGAACAAGCCACCACTCGGCCCTGACCATAAAGAAGATGATGATGGGGGAAACCTGTGTCTTCCACTAAAGGCCCCCTCCTGCAACAATATGCAGATGACACAGTATTGGTAGCAGAAAATGAACAAGATCTACAAGAATTAGTGGACCAATTGGACAGAACTAGCAAGGAATATGGATTAGACATTAACATACAGAAAACAAAAACGATGGTAATCAACAAGGAAATGGAAAAACCTAAAATGAATATAAAAATACATGGAGAATTACTACATCAAGTAAAAGCTACTCCTATCTCGGTCAGATGATAACAGATGATGGCAGATGTATAACTGAAATTAAAAAGAGAATAGGAATGGCCAAGGATAATTTCAATAGTATGAGAAAGTTATTGACATCCAAACAAATTACAAACAGGCTAAAAATTAGAATGATCAAATGCTATATATATCCTATATTAATGTATGGCTCGAAACATGGACAATGAACAAGCAGTTAGAAGACAGAATTGATGCATTTGAGATGTGGATATATAGAAGAATAAGCAGAGTTTCATGGACAGAAAAACAGACAAAAACAAGTTTTAGGAAAACTAGGCATGAAGAAACAATTATTAAGAGAAATAAAATTCAGACAAGTAAAGTATTTTGGGCACATAAAAGGCATGACACCATGATAAACATTTACTAGAGGGGAAAGTTGAGGGGAGAAGAGCAAGAGGAAGACCGAGAGATAAGTGGGAGGAAACTTTAAGAAATGGACAGGTTACAGTCTGGCAGTGTGCAACACTAAGGCGAAAGACAGAGGATGCTGGAGATTCATTGCAGCCAACCTTCGATGTGGATACGGCACCTGATGATGATGATGATGAAACACCTCTAAACACCCTCTAAACACTCCTCAACACCCTATAAACACCATCTAAACACTCTCTCAACACCTCTAAACACCCCCAACATCCTTTTAAACACCATCAAAACACCCTTAAAACACCCCTCATCGCCCTCTAAACACCCATTAACACCCCAAACAAACCCTTAACACCCTCTAAACACCCCTGAACATCCTCTAAACACTAATCAACCACACTCTAAACACCCATCAACACCCTCTAAACACCCTCAACACCCTCTAAACACCCTCAACACCCTCTAAACACCCATTAACAACCTCTAAACACCATTTAACACATTTTAACACTCGTTAACACCGTCCAAACACTCCTCAACACTCTCTATACACCCTTTAACACCCTCTAAACAAACCTCAACACCCTCTAAACATCAATCAACACCCCTAAACACCCACTTAACACCTCTCAACACATTATAAATACCCCGTAACACCTTGCAAACACTCTAACACCTCGAAACACCTCTTAACATACTCAAAATACCCTCAACACCCTCTAAACACCATTAAAAACACCCTTTAAACACCCTTAACACACTCTAAACACTCCTCAACACCCTCTAAACACCGCTCAACACCCTCTAAACACCCCTCAACATCCTCTAAACACTCCTTTACACTCTTTAAACACCCCTTAACACTCTAAACACCCTAAACACCTCTAAACATCCCTAACGTAGATCGTGGCATACCGCGGGTAGATCGATGATGGCATACCAGCAGTTAGATCATGGGCATCCAGCGGGAGTCGATGTACTCAGCATGAATGATGATGGCGGGCCCAGCGGGAGATCGATGAGGGCATACCGCGGTGTAGATCATAATACTCCAGTGTGATCGATGATGGCATACTCAGCAGTGTAGATCGATGATGGCATGCTCAGCATTTAGATCGATGATGGCATCCCTCAGCAGTGTAGATCGATGATGGCATCCCTGCGGTGTAGATCGATGATGGCATGCCAGCAGTGTAGATCGATGATGGCCTGCTCGGCAGTGTAGATCGATGATGGCATGCTCAGCAGTGTAGATCGATGATGGCATGCTCAGCGGTGAGCAGACTTTCATTTTAACTCTTGTCTACGCATGCTCAGTTACTCTTGTCTACTTTAACTTAATGATTTTTTTACATGCTCAACGAACACTGTATATGCACTTGATTGTCCGTCTCCGGATAGGACTGGAACTCGATCACACCTATTGATAAAAGAGATCTCTGAAAATATTCCGATCTTTCCAGGGAACGAAACGTGTACCTTTAGAGCGAGGTAAGAGCCTTATTTTCAGTCACAGCGTATTTTTAATATAAAACTAGCACTAGGTAAAACAAAATGTGTTTTATGTTAAAAAACTAGACCTAGGTAAAACAGAAATGGTTTTATGTTAAAAACTAGCACTAGGTAAAACAGAAATGTTTTTTTATGTTAAAAAACTAGCACTAGTTAAAACAGAAATGTGTTTTTATGTTATAAAACTAGAACTATTAAAACAGAAACTGTTGGTTCATTACCAAGAAAATGTAGGGGAAAAAGTGTTTACAGAATGCTCTGTCGTCGTTGCAGAACGTTAATTTGGACAGAATATTGCCATTTGTCGATACAAAACAATAGTTATTTAATTTCCGTACTCTACGTTCGTGGAGTGCTTGCTATTAACAACAACGAGTCCATAAAATTATCACTTCCCGCTATGGTCTTGTGTGCTCAGATTAATAGGTATTATAATAAATTTCACGCTTGAGGGCATAGAGAAGTATGTTTTTAAACAGCGAGTCGGGGAAACATCAGTTACGCTTCGACATCTGTTAGGGGGGACTGAGCACTTTTGGGTCTGTGGAGTTCTGTGACGTCAGTTCTGTACCCAATCACCAAAACAAAAACAAAATCTTCGTAGGCTTTTCAGATCTTATTGTAGGAAGCAACTGTCAGTTCCCATTTCTTTACCCTAGTGTGAAGGAGGTAGTAGGGCCAATTCCATTTTACAAGCGTGGTACGTCGAATATAGGATTGAACCTAAAACCTCTTGTGTCTATATAAAAAGTTAATTGTATCCTTTCAGGACTTTGCGAAATCAACCTCAGTTTTTAACGCTGTTTACGATTTTCTAGGCATTATCGTTCAGTAGTTTGCCATTGCTTTCTGAACGGTGGTGCCATCTTCCTTTTTAAAATCCATGCGAAACAATTTGAAACCAAAATTGCCCGGCAGCGTGATTCGAACTCAAAACGTCGGGGTTAGCCGAGTCACTATCCCCTAACCCACAGACGCCACCTCTAGTCTATATGCAAACCCTTTATGTATTCCCTAATCCCCCCACAATGGACATTATAATGGGCCCTAAAGCCGAAGGATGGACTTCATTGCACAGAGTTTTACTACTTGTGCTCGGCCCTATTCCACGACGATGCAGGCCCCCTTCCGGGGTGTTGCACAAGCAACTTCATAGCTCCGTCAACAATCCAAAGGGCTCTGGAAACAAATGCACTCGTAACAGAACTACGGTTCGGTTCGAACCTACGACTTTCGGAACGCGGGGCAAATGTTTAAACCCAAATTATCCACAGAGACCAGAATGGACTTATACATAGACACAAAAAGTCCTTGTACATAAAGCCAATTTCATGAGAGAAGCATTTCCCAATGTCGATTTATTAAGTTGTAGATAATTTCTTAAAGACTAATATCGATTTTAAGGGTGCTCTATGGGAACTCGGAAACAGATTTTACTTGGAGAGGAGAAATATCGAGCTTCTTTTCAGATGAGATTAAACCCAAGTTGTTCGGTTAGACCGGTAAGCCAGAAATTATTTTCAAGCCCTATGTAACGTATGGTCTATAATATATGTTCTTTTTTTCTTCTTTGTCGTCACCTGCTACCGGGTTGTTGCCATGTCGGGGTTTTTCTGTTTTGTCTTGCGCTGTTCTGGTGGCTTGGGGATTGTTATCTTTGCTTTTTCCCAGGATTCTGCTACGCCATCTAACCATTTTTTCCGTGGTCTTCCTCTTGCCTTCTTCCCCGATGTTCTGTTGTAGAAGACTGTATACTGTGATTTGGATCATTCTTATTATGGCCCAAACCACTTCTTTCTTTGTTTCTCTATGTAATTCAAGCACGGTTTTGTCCAACTTTCTTTCTTATGCTGATGTTGGTGATTCTGTTTTTTCTTGTGTTGTTGGTAATTTTTTTCCAGGCAACGCATTTCACATGTAGTTATTTTTGTGACTGCCTTTGCTCAATGTCCATGTTTGGCTCTGGTAACACAAAGTAGGTATAAAATGCTGTTGATCATCTGTTGTTTAGCTGCCTGTGAAATTTTGGGGTGCCTTAACAATGAGGCTAGCTGGTAGGTTACAGCATTTGCTTTTTTACTCTAGCCTCATCTCTACCCATTTTTCCGTCTTCTGTAATATGCTTCTAAAGTATTTGAATTCTTTCACTTGGTTTTTTTTGTCCATTGACAATTAAAAAAATTAAAAAAATATATATATATATATATATATATATATATATAATATATATATATATATATATATATATATATATATAAAATTATATATATCTTTATCATTTGACAGTCAATTGGCAAGTGTTTTATTACTGTGACAAACTCTTATTCCTTTTCTCTCTCGTCTTTCAGCTCATACATAAGTCTCTTCTCAAAAGACACTTCGCCCTTGCCAATATCGTTTTCCACCAATTCTGTCATCAGTTAGTTTTCCCATATAGAAGAGTTCTTATTGTTCTTGTTTCTAGATAACTGTTGCTTTCCGTGTTGTGCCCCCGGGCCCAAAGCAAAGATAATGTCCTCTCCTTTGTGCCTAGCCTGGAACTGATAGAATGTGCCTTGCCCCTTTTTTCAAACCCCTCTCTACCCTACTCTTTCATTCAGGAAAGACAAAGTCTATCATTTAGAATCAAGCAGAGTTAGCAGGGGTACCAGAAGATGGAATAGAATACAGATGTAACCCCAACTGCCTTGGGTTCTTCGGATTTTTAGTCAAAGTTTACTCCTCTAGGCTCTGTATTACCGTGCTGACCCACAAAGCAGTGGGGATTTTCTATTAGGGTTTACTCCCCTAGCCTTTATTTCCCTCTAGCCTTATCTATAAAGCAGTGGATGTAATATAATGATGGAATATAATAAGAATAATGATAATTTGATTTTGGAAGTGATCGTATCCGTTTAGAAACTAAATTGATCTGTTAGACGATAACAAATGTTCAGAGAATAATATCGATTTTTTAAGTAATTGTAATTGTTTAGAGAGAATAATACTCTGAGTCATGACTGCACAGCCAACATAAACAAAAACATCACAAATAGACATGGTTCAGAAAACAAGCTCCAAATAAACTAACATTTACCTTTCGTCAACGCGTGAATTCCCAACTTGACCTGCGAGAAATTGCCAACACCAAGCTCGCCTCGAATTCTGTAGAAGGCAATGCGACGACCAAGACTTATTTCTTTAATGACTCTCTGATCATTAGATAGATGATGCGATAGTCGTTCGTATGGTGTGATGTGGTTTTTCTTCACTTTCGATGGTTGTATTTCCAACGCTTGCCTCAGTATTACTACGTTTAAAATGAACAGATGAGGACGCCCACATTTCTCCATTGCTGTTGACATTACTGCTGCCGCTGTTGGTTTCTCAAAAACTACTTCTATATTCAGTAGTTCATTCTTGTCGTCTTTCTCACTTTGAATCCTTTCAATTATGCCGGACAAGTCGCCGGAATAGGTAATGATGCCAGTGATAATGAACCTTTTCAGACGAATCCGGGTCAAGGGCCCTCAACGAATGTAGATATCCCACCCCGTTGTTGGATCAGGTGCTATGAAATTTTTCAAGACACAGTGACACCTGTCGCTTTGGGTAGTTTAGTCGATCATAGTGCACTGAGTCTCCCAAAACACGGGAACTTGTCCCCCTTTGGTTGTTTAGTGTATCAAGTGCTAATGAATTCTTAAGACACAGGACCTTTTCCCGCCTTTGGATTATTTTGTGTATCAGGTGTTTCTGATTCAAGCACGGGGGAAATGTCGTCGCCTTTAGTTGTTTATGTATTGGTGCTATGAATTCTTCAAGACAAGGGACACTTTTCGCCCCTTTGGTTGTTTAGTGTATCAGGTGCTACTGAATTCTTCAAGACACAGGGACTTTTCGTCGCCTTTTAGGGCGAGATCTGAAATGATACACAGTGACTAATGATATATATAAATAATATAAAAAAGATAAGAATAATATATTGAATGTATTGTCTTTCTAAGTGTATTGTATTCATCAGTGTCAGCTGTTTGAGTATTATCATCATGGCACTCTGGTTTACAAGCGTGTCGTAAGAGGCGAGTGATGGGGGACCTAGGGAAGCTCCCCTAGAAAAAAAGCGTCGAAAAATTGGATGTGCTGGTACTCTAGGCACATAACTGCACAAAAAATAATCTTGGCTCAGACCCAATACAGATACAAAAGAGTGGTTAACAAGTGATCGATATGGAGCGTTTGAAGAGAATATTTATACATGTATATATATTGTATGGGTGTGTGTTTGGAGTGAGTGCGAGTTTGTGTGTCGTGTGTTGAAGTACGGTGTGTGTTCATGCGTGCGGTGTGTGTGGCAATCCCAAAATAAATACGATACAATTTAAAGAATGTGAAGGGGTGGCAGCAAAGAGGAAGAGCAGGAAGAAGTTTGTTGAAGACCTGTGCTCCATTGTGAGTTGAAAGGTGAAGGAGAAGAATTTCAAAATGGAAAAGCAGTTAACATGAAAATATTTTTAAAAGCCACTTAATGTCCTCGTTAGTCATCTAAGAAAAACCTAGTCACGCATTTGTTTTAAACGTTTTTCCTTTTTTTGATCATTGGCGTTTTCCTAAAAACAGTTAATTCCAAGCATGTTTATTACCTGCAAGTATTTTAGGGGGCCCAAAAAGTTCGGCAACGATTGACCTAAATATCCCCATATTCATTGCATGGATAAGGTTTTTTTTGCTGGGTGTTATATTCCGATGCCCCAACGATTGTCAAAAATTCAATTTTGCGGTGTTATTTTTTTTTTAAAAATTCCTTGATCTTTCAAACCTAGAAATTATCTGGTTGAAGAAAATAATTTCCCGAAATTTTTAAAAAATCACATTTTTGGATGGGTTTTTTAAATTCAATTTTTGGGGGGTGAGATAACTCATTTATATAAATCTTAAAAAGTGTTTACTCCTTTGATAAACCCTCTTTTTAAATCACCATGCTCTAAAAAACAAAAACGGAAAATTGTAACGAACCCCGGGAAGGATTTTTCTTTTTTTTAAATGCGATAAAGCGATTAAAATGGAAAAACCACGTGAAAATGCAAGTCGGGGAACTTCAACATTCACAAATATAAAGGGTAATACCTTTTAATTTTGGTTTGGAGAGGGCCCTTTTATTATTTTAAAAAAAAATTTTTAAAACCATACTTTTTTTTGGAAAAAAATATCAACCTCGACATTACGATCATTAGATCTAGAAATTACATCAATTAGGTCAAGCGTTTTCAGAATATTAAATTTTCCCGGAAAATCAATTTGAAACACTATAGTATATGGATAATTATTAAAAAAAAATAGTTACATATATCAAAGGGAAGACAGGATATACCTCCCAATGTGGTTTATTAACCCTTTTCGTCTGTGAATACAAATGTAATTAGCTCTTTGTGATCCTTTATTTTGATGATTAAACGTTGACATTTCTTATGATGAAGTCAAATGTTGTCAGAGCCATCTCAGTGTCTGTAGTTTCAATGAATTTTGTGTTGTAGAGCCACTTTCCCTTTCTATGGAGGACATACAGGGGACAGGCGTAATGTGAGTACTGTTGGAGGGACAGTCAATGAGGTACTGTTGAGGGACAGGCGTAATATGAGTACTGTTGAGGGACAGTCGTAGTAAGTACTGTTGAGGGACAGTCTAATGTAGTACTGTTGAGGGACGTCGTAATGTAAGTACTGTTGAGGGTCAGTCGTAATGTAGTACTGTTGAGAGTGCCTGACTAAATGGATTACAGCGGGGACCCATTCGCTAGTTGTTTTTAATCCCGGCATAAAACAAATCCTCCCTTAAATGTTTGCTGTGACTGAATTAACTATAACCATTTTTCCCGATCCAGAAGCACTTGAGCTTCAGCTCTTCGGCTCGTGCCGGACATCAAAACCTTCGTCCCCCTTTCCAGCCTGTCCTACACCGCCATAACGGAAACACGTGCAGAAAAGACAATACAAAAAAAAGAATACAAAATGGTAACGTTGAAACAAAATAATTGCACCATTTCCAATAATTTAAATTACAAAAAAGAACAAGAAAGACATATTGATTTGGAGAAGTGGAATGAAGTGGATTATGACGAGTGAATAAATTTGGAAAACGGCAAAGAAATGGGAGAATAAATATACAAATTAAAGTACACAATACGGATGAACCAAATTTAGATGTATTTCTTTATTATAAAATAATATACACTGGGGAAATACATAGGACACAGGGTTCCAGGGTAATACATGGGGCAGAGAGTGGCAAGGTAATACATGGACAGAGGTTGCAAGGTAATACATGGGACAGAGAGGGAAGGTAATACATGGGAAAGGGGGGTAATACAAGATACAGTAAAACAAAACCCAATGTAAATATTTTGTTGAATATTTAATTAAGTGATGTTGTTTTATTAATTATATACAAATACAAGACCAGACAATGCGTACCTCACAAAAAGATCGTTCTATGTTCATTAGTGAATTAATATATATATTATATATATATATATATCATCATCATCAAGTAAACTTGTCCTTCTGAAACTTAGCTCACATGACAACAACCCCGAAACCACCATATTTTGTCAGATGCCTGGTGTCAACAGCAGTCATCCTGAGCTCGTCAATGACATCCTGCACATATCGTCGCCTAGGTTTTTCCTTTCTCTCTTCTTCCCGGCACCGTTCCTTCTAGAATTATCTTCTCAGGCACGAGTGGTTTAATGTGTTCAAATATTTAATTTTCCTTGTTTTTATGTTCTTTAATAACAACTCTCTTTAATATCAAGCTGTTGCAGAACAGAAGCATTTGTTCTGCATTTGTTCACTTCTATGTCCATGATGTTCTAAGCACTCTTCTGTAACTTCTTCTTCTCTTCCACCCTTTACTTATTTATAGAAGTGTTGAGGTGGGGAAGACTAGTGATCTTGTGTCAGCTTGTTTTAAGGCAGTTTGTAGCTGATATTCATTTTCGTAATGCTGTTCTTGATATCGTCGCTCCATCTTTTGCGTAGTCTTCCTCTTGCTTTGTACTCATTATACTTTTTCTGTGTGACTCTCTGTGAGGACGATACCAGGGCATTCTTGTCAGGTGTCTAACCATTTAATCTGTTGTTCTTTTATGAATTGCATGACTGGTTTCACATACAGTCTTCTGATTTCTTCATTTCTATTTTTGTCTCTTATTGTCACACCTGCAGCTCTTCTAAGACACCTCATCTCTGTCGTTATGATTTTCCGCTCATTAGCTACTGTTATTGGCCATGTTTGACACTGGTAACATAGTGTTGGCCAGAAAATCGTTCTTATGAGATTTGCTTAAGTTTTAGCGGTATCTCTTTATGTGACAACAGTGGTGTTAACTGTCCCAGTACTTGGTTAGCTTTTGTGCAACGATTGCTGTATCGATATGAAAGTATTGTACAGTTTAATCACGTTTCTTGGCCTAGACCACGTACTGGTCACAAGAGAGGCTGAAGAGTGATCGATCCAGAGCGAACGATACTATCAAGCTTAGATAGAGTGTAGCTCCGAGTGATTAGTACTGTCAGCTCTACTGATACCACCCGTGTGGTACCGGAGCCCACAATTGGAGCAAAGAATAGTACCACTGTGACCTGCAAGGCATGCCGTAGAAGGCAGTGATGTAGGGCTAGAGAGCCGTACCCTAGTAAATAAAGCATGGCGAAATCGGATGTGCAAATCGGACTTGTAAGCGCATAACTGGCACAGGTACAATCGCTTCAGGCTCAGATCACATACAAATCACAAGTAGTTAACAAGTGGTCGATATAGAGCGTTGGACGAAGAAGAAGTTCTACTGATACAAATATACCTGCTCATTGTCCACCATTTCTGAAACGTCTACCAACTGACAGTGTGCAATCGCTCTTTGTCGCAGATCAATTAAAAGTCTCCATTGATTGGTTGATTGATTGATTGATTGATTGATTGAATGATTGATAGGACCATTATCATTGCACTTTGGTGAATAACCATATGTGATCTCTTTCTTACACATGAAGATGTTAGCGGCAGTGCAATAACATCGTAGCACCGGCGAGGGGCCCTCCGTAATTTGGAAGATGGGGATGATATTTTGCAGGAATTTTATTTTTAAGGAATTTTGCCCGGCAACGACTATACCTACTATCAATACTACTCCACTGCAAGTACTACTATAACTACCATTACTACTACTACTGCTACTACTACTAATGTTGCTGTTGCTGTTTAAACTACTCAAACTAATACTACCACCATACCACATCTTCCACTACCATCCAGCAACTACTACTACTACTAGTACTACTATTACTACTACTACTACTACATTAAATCTTCCTGTCCAGTGAACCACACACATATTGATATATATTCATCCCGTACCGTTACACGTTACATAGTGCCTGCAGACAATTTTTCATGCTGTCTATCCTGACCATCTTGGTTACCTCTTCTATGGATGTGAATCATATATCTGTAACTCTTAGTATAGTAACTGTCTTCGGGGTCTATGTGTGTAGGTGTTGTGTTCTCCTCTCAGTATAGTAACTGTCTTCGGGGTCTATGTGGCGTAGATGTTAGGTGTTCTCCTCTTAGTATAGTAACTGTCTTCGTGGTCTATGTGGCGTAGATGTTAGGTGTTCTCCTCTTAGTATAGTAACTGTCTTCGGGGTCTATGTGGCGTAGAGGTTAGGTGTTCTCCTCTTAGTAGTAACTTGTCTTCGTGGTCTATGTGGCGTAGATGTTAGGTGTTCTCCTCTAAGTATAGTAACTGTCTCCGGGTCTATGTGGCGTAGATAGGTGTTCTCCTCTCAGTATAGTAACTGTCTTCGTGGTCTATGTGGCGTAGATGTTAGGTGTTCTCCTCTTAGTATAGTAACTGTCTTCGTGGTCTATGTGGCGTAGATGTTAGGTGTTCTCCTCTTAGTATAGTAACTGTCTTCGGGGTCTATGTGGCGTAGACGTTAGGTGTTCTCCTCTTAGTATAGTAACTGTCTTCGTGGTCTATGTGGCGTAGATATTAGGTGTTCTCCTCTCAGTATAGTAACTGTCTTCGGGGTCTATGTGGCGTAGATGTTAGGTGTTCTCCTCTCAGTATAGTAACTGTCTTCGTGGTCTATGTGGCGTAGATGTTAGGTGTTCTCCTCTTAGTATAGTAACTGTCTTCGTGGTCTATGTGGCGTAGATGTTAGGTGTTCTCCTCTTAGTATAGTAACTGTCTTCGGGGTCTATGTGGCGTAGATGTTAGGTGTTCTCCTCTCAGTATAGTAACTGTCTTCGGGGTCTATGGCGTAGATGTTAGGTGTTCTCCTCTTAGTATAGTAACTGTCTTCGGGGTCTATGTGGCGTAGATGTTAGGTGTTCTCCTCTTAGTATAGTAACTGTCTTCGTGGTCTATGTGGTGTAGATGTTAGGTGTTCTCCTCTCAGTATAGTAACTGTCTTCAGTGGCTATGTGGTAGATGTTGAGTGTTCTCTCAGTATAGTAACTGTCTTCAGGGTCTATGTGGTGTAGATGTTAGTGTTCTCCTCTCAGTATAACTTCTTCGGGTCTATGTGGTGTAGATGTTAGTGTTCTCCTCTCAGTATAGTAACTGTCTTCGGGGTCTATGTGGCGTAGATGTTGAGTGTTCTCCTCTCAGTATAGTAACTTCTTCGGGGTCTATGTGGCGTAGATGTTAGGTTTCTCTCTTAAGATAGTAACTGTCTTCGTGGTCATATGTGGCGTAGATGTTAGGTGTTCTCCTCTCAGTATAGTAACTGTCTTCAGGGTCTATGTGAGTGTAGATGTTAGGTGTTCTCCTCTCAGTATATAACTGTCTTCGGGTCTATGTGGCGTAGATGTTGGTGTTCTCTCTCAGTATAGTAACTGTCTTCAGGGTCTATGTGGCGTAGATGTAGGTGTTCTCCTCTTAGTATAGTAACTGTCTTCAGGTCTATGTGGCGTAGATGTTAGGTGTTCTCCTCTTAGTATGTAAACTGTCTTCGTGGTCTATGTGGCGTAGATGTTAGGTGTTCTCCTCTTAGTATATAACTGTCTTCAGGGTCTATGTGGTGTAGATGTTAGTGTTCTCCCCTTAGTATGGGAACTGTCTTCGTGGTCTATGCGTAGATGTTGGTGTTCTCCTCTCATTAGTAACTGCTTCAGGTCTATGTGGTGTAGATGTTAGGTGTTCTCTCTCAGTATAGTAACTTTCTTAGGGTCTATGTGGGGTAGATGTTAGGTGTTCTCCTCTTAGTATAAACTGTCTTGGTGGGCTATTTGGGGTAGATGTTGGTGTTCTCCTCTCAGTATAACTGTCTTCGTGGTCTATGTGGCGTAGATGTTAGGTGTTCTCCTCTCAGTATAGTAAATGTCTTCAGGGTCTATGTGGCTAGATGTTAGGTGTTTTTTCCCCTTAGTATAGTAACTGTCTTCGTGGTCTATGGTGTAGATGTTAGGTGTTCTCCCCCTCAGTATAGTAACTGTCTTCGTGGTCTATGTGGCGTAGATGTTAGGTGTTCTCTCAGTATAGTAACTGTCTTGGGTCATGGGGGTAAAATGTTAGGTGTTTTCCTCTCAGTATGAAAATGTCTTCCAGGGTCTATGTGGTGTAGATGCTGGTGTTCTCCTCTTGTATAGTAACTGTCTTTGTGGTCTATGGTTAGATGTTAGGTGTTCTCCTCTCAGTTTTAATGATCTTGGGTCTATGTGGGGTGATGTTAGGGGTTCTCCTCTTAGTATAGTAACTATCTTCGTGGTCTATGGTGTAGATGTTTGGTGTTCTCTCTCAGTATAGGGAACTGTCTTCAGGGTCTATGTGTTTTAGATGTTGGTGTTCTCCCCTTAGTATAGTAACTGTCTTCTGGTCTATTTGGCGTAGATGTTAGGTGTTCTCCTCTCAGTATAGTAACTTCTTGGGGTCTATTGGTGTAGATGTTAGGTGTTCTCCTCTCAGTATAGTAACTGTCTTCGGTCTATTGGCGTAGATGTTGGTGTTCTCCTCTTAGTATAGTAACTGTCTTCGTGGTCTATGTGGTGTAGATGTTAGGTGTTCTCCTCTCAGTATAGTAACTGTCTTCGTGGTCTTGTGGCTAGATGTTAGGTGTTCTCCTCTCGTATAGTAACTGTCTTCGGGGTCTATGTGGCGTAGATGTTGGGTTTCTCTCTTAGTATAGTAACTCTTCGTGGTCTATGTGGGGTAGATGTTAGGTGTTCTCTCTTAGTATAAATAACTTGTCTTCGGGGTCTATGGCGTAGATGTTGGTGTTCTCCTCTTAGTATAGTAACTGTCTTCAGGTCTATGTGGCGTGATGTTAGGTGTTCCCCCTTAGTATAGTAACGTCTTCGGGTCATGTGGCGTAGATGTTAGGTGTTCTCCTCTCAGTTTGTAACTGTCTTCGGGGTCTATGTGGCGTAGATTTAGGTGTTCTCTCTCGTTCCAAGGTTCTTGTTTCTTCCCTCATGGGCGGGCAGAATATTTTCCCGAGATCCTGATCTCACTGTAGTGTCAGTTCCTAGTCCATCGGGCGTATGTTAAGTAGGGCCTTTTCAATTTGAGCACTTAAAGAATCCTTGGCAGTTCAAAATCGAGAAGACAGGCTGGAAAGCCTGCCCGTGTAAATTCATTGAAAGATAAAACTAAAAATGTCCTACAAATATTGTCAATATCTACACGGGCCATGTACGACCGTTCTCCAACCCCCCCGGTAGTAGCTAACAGATTAGACGATAGATGACAGATAGATAGAATGGTAGAAATGATGTATGCAGTATAAAGAGACCATAGAGCTTGCACACCAAAGCTGCGCATTACGAGCAGAATAGCAGCTCTGGCAGAGACAAGTTGACGTAGATTGATTAGTACCTTATGATCAACAAATAAACAAGGGCAGGTATTAAGCCGAAAAACAAATGAAAAACGGATCGAACCCACCTAGTCTCGACCAATCGCCTAGCCTAACAATCGAGCGCTCTTACGGATACAACCATGAGCATTCTTAAAAAATGACTCACGGTGTCTTTCTCAAACGTCGTTACAGCTAGACACAGAAACAATCAGTAGGAGTTCGAAGTCATTTTTTTAAGAATGGCTCATTTGTTGTATCCGTAAGAGCGCTCGTATTGCTAGGCTAGGCGATTGGTGTCGTAAGGACTAGGGTAAGTGGTTCGAGTCCGTGTTTGTCTTTTGTTTTTCGGAAGCTCTTAATACATGTTCCTTGTTTGTTGTTGATCATATTCGTTAGTTCCGTTGCTTCTCTTGGGGTTCTTGAAAGAGAGCTCCGTGTGCTCATCTTAGTACTCTAGCGACAACAAAGGAAACCGATAGAAACACTGAGTAAGGTGGACGTGTTTTTGTGTACACAAATACTTACTGATAACATCAATAACAAGTCTAAATCTACAAGGTTGAGTTGATTTATTATAACATCACAGTACTCAGTTGTGACATCAACATCATAGTACAAATGTTATAGTGTAGATCTTTCTTTCTTTCTCGAATTCTGTATGCCTCACAGCGTCAGGTCAGGAAGAGATTTCTAAAACGGGCCTAGTATGCGCTTCGTAGATAGTCTCTTTCGTCGCCTCTGTTATCTCTGAGGTCCATCTTTTCGTGGCCGGCCTTTTGCTTTGTACCCATTGTATTGGAACAGCATTGCTCTTTGGGGTGCACTGTCTGATGGTAATCTGCTTAGTGCCGAACCACTTAATTTGTTGTTTCTTGATGAAGTCTAGTACTGATGTTGTACCACTTTTTTCCTGATGTCTTCATTTCTCAACCGGTCTCTTCTTGTTACACCCAGCATTCTGCGTAGACACTTCATCTCTGTCGTGACTAGTAGTAGATGGAATAAATAAAAGACCACCACCATAAATGTACCATCCTACTACAAATATCTTCAAAATTACATCTGGGACCCTCGCCTATGCTACAGAGTTCTGCCGATGAGAGAGATCTTGGTGTGTAAGAAAAGATCGGAGACACATCTTCTTACCGAACTGCAATGATGATGTTCCATCAATCAATCAATCAATCAATCAATCAATCAATCAATCGCTATATTAAAAAAATAGAATGTGAGCGTTTATGGGTTTTCTTCCTATCCATGGAAAAAGTCAGAATTGTATGCACTAGGGTAAGGGCAGGATATTCAGCTCAAATGTGAAATTTGTGTTGCTGTATGACTCGGAAACGTGGTGAGTCGACAAGTTAAATACAAATAAGATTCAGATCTTTGTCAACGGATGTCTTCGGCGGATTCTCAGACTGAGATGGTATGACAGAGATGCAAACACAAACCTGTGGATAATAACCGGATAGAATCATGATGACCCAGGTTAAGAGGAGAAAATGGCGATCGGTCGGGCTACCCTACGGAAGACGCGTCAGTGTCACTAGACAAGTACTTGAGTGGAACCCGCAAGGAAGACGAAAAAGAGGACGTCCTAAACAGACCTGAGGAACTGAAGGGTGCTCGACTATCCTGGGAGACGATAAAGAAAACAGCCAGAGAGCGAGAAGAGTGGCGAGCAACTGTTGATATCCTATGCTCCACGAGGAGCGGAGAGGAATAAGTAGGTAAGGGGTGAAAGGTCTATTTTTGTCACTCTTAGAATGTATCAAGAAAATTATTTCACATACTATTTAACAAACATTAGATAAACAGAAAAATAGCAGCAACAGGCACACACACACACAACACACACATACACACATGCGCAGAAATTCCATATTATAAATACAGTATTATATTTATAAATGACGACTTGTTCGACATTACGTATTAAACAATAAGTTTGTTCGACATTACGTTTAAACAATAAAGTTTTTTCGACATTACGTATTAAACAATAAATTGATTTTAAAATAATCTATAAATGAAGATTTATGACAACATAAACATTACTAATTAAATATAAACTAATGTTTAGATTAGATTAAACAGGTTACAAACATTATCTTTAATAACATTTCAAATGTTTGCAGAAAAAAACATCAACACTTACTTGATAACTGACGATGACTGGGCGAATTTAAGTACTATACAGCCGTATAACGTGAGTTACCATATGTATGAAAACTCACAATGGCGACACTTTGGACCGTTAAATTATGACACTTTTCCCTGATATGCAGACGTGAAGTATGCAGAAGTAAATATTACTAACGATGTGACTAGACACGAATCACATATAACAGAGTAACGGATTATTAGAATAAACAGATAACAGTACACCTTCGTCAAATAAACGGATTTTGTATGTTTTATAATACCAAGCGGTCCGTTTATGTGATGTAATATAATTCTAACAAGCTAACAAAAATGTGGCAGTAATATCGCGACTTTTATACTACTACCACCCTGGTCGGTCGTTAACGACTATGCAGCATCAACAGTGGACACGAGACTGTACAGGGCGGGTTACTGGTAGTAAGGCTTGGTTCTAGGCACAGTTAGCGAGACATTATGTGACTATAGGTAATTGCTTTTCATAGATTGGGAATTGACGTAATGATGGTTTGTGTATTGACATTTAAAGACAAAAAACAATAGCGGTGCATTGACAATACGAGAGGTACTCACACAAACCATTAAGTGTTGTTCTTTTCACAGATGAATGAATTATTTACATCACACATTTATACACTCTAATTAAACAGTCTTGTCTGCGTTGTTATTCTGTTAGTTGTTAGATCACAACACCAATAGCTGCAATAAACATCGCTTCATCGTCTGTCTTCGTTTAGTCATCAGATCACAGTATAAATAATTTCAAAGAACTGTATGATAACTTCTTCGCTTTTCTTCTCTCAGTCATTACAAAAGAGCATCGCTATCTTCAGGGAACATCGCTTATTCTTCTTTGTTCTTCTGTCAGTCATCAGATCACAACATATGTATCTTTAGTAAAAATGTATGCATCGTTTCATTAAACAGAAAGGGCAGACCACACTCTTCAGACTTAGAACAGGACGCTGCAGTCTCAGAGCACACCTTCCTAGTATGGGTCTCAATGACTCTGCTGCCTGATTCTGAGGATCACAAAGAAGTCCCAATGCACATCTTGCAAGACTGTCCTAGTATGTATCTGAGAAGAAAAATCTGACCAACAGGAACAATCCTTCTGAACAAATTATGGGGAACCAGTGAAGAGCTTAAGCACACCGTCCTGTTTTTGATACATACTGGAGCAGTCGCATAGCAGAAGTTGATCGCAGAAGAAAAAGTGTCAGATCATTCATTGATCTGTATATTATTAGTAGAAACCCTCGTGTATAATCTAATGTATTATTTCCGTGATTTATTCCTATTTATTGAGTTGTTAAAATCTATTTTCGCATGGTTATATCATCTGTGGCACGTCTCAGCAGAAAAGTGATCAAGCTGTACGCCTTACGTTCTAAATGCCGTAGGATCAAATCCGGACCGTGTAGTTCAGCGTTTCCTAAAGTGGGCTGCGCCCTCCCAGTGACGCCTGAAGCGTTCCCAGGGATGGGGCGATAGTGGTTAGAAGAATTGGGGTGTTCAGGCGATTAGGTGTCAGATGACTCCTTAAGAAGAAATTAAAAAACTATTTTAAATAAACTGTTTTCGTGATTTTTCGATTGAATAATCGTTTAAAATTTAATTCTACATGTTAATTAATCTTATGCCGTCTTACACGATCCATTTTTTCATCAATTGTCTATTTCATGCATATAATCATTTGAAAATTGACCATGTATTACAGAAATATATATATATTTTTTATGTCAAAAGAAAACAGAGCATGTATATATGTGGGAGGTGTTGGAAAACTGTATAATGTGGAGGGGCGTTACAAGTTTATATTGTGCAAAGTGGGCGTAGACTGAAAAGTTTAGAATCTATGGTGTAGTTCAATTCACGAGTACATTATTCACGTAGATCCCTAGGATTGTTGCTGAAGCAACGAAGCTCGTGTTTAGTGCAATATTCTCTGTAGACTCTATTCTCTAATCCTGTTTTACCTTTCAGTGTCAGGTCGAAAAGGAGACACCTGGAGAGCCTCTCTGCGTCTCATCTTTCTTTCTTTCTCAGTCCGTTCCTAACAGCTTAGATAAGATGAGATTTATATAACAAAGTTGTTGCGCTTCATAAACAGTTTTTGTCGCCGCCTCAATTATCTCTTAGGTTCGCCTTTTACGTGGTCACCTTTTTGGGTTGTTTCCACTGTATCGGAGTAACAATCCTCTTGTGGTCGACAGTCTGTTGGTAATCTGCTTGTGTGGCAGAATCATTTAATTTGCTGTTTCTTGATGAAGTTCAGTGCTGATGTTGTATCCACTTTGCCTCAAAGAGTAATGCTACTCCGATACAGTGAATACAAAACAAAAGACCCTCCACGCAAAAAGTGGACGTTAGAGATAACATAGGCGGCGACAAAAACTGTTAATGAAGCTTACACAAAATCTCGTTATATAAATCTCTTCATATGCTGACGCTGTGGAGCAAAACAGAATTAGAGAACAGAAGAGAAGACGAAATATATTGTTAACTTTACATTCTTTTTCTTCTTCGAACGTTCCATATCAACCACTTGTCAACCACTCTGTGTGATTTGTATGTGATCTGAGCCTAAGAGCGATTTCGTTGTGCCAATTATGCGCAACAAGTGAGACCAGCACATCCGATTTCTGCGACGCTTTTTTTTACTAGGCATCTTCGCTCGGTCCAACATCAGTCGCTTCTACCTTCTACTTAGTCGCCTTGTAGGTCGCAGTGGTACTATTCTTTGCTCCCCTGCGAGCCTGGAATCACACAGGCGACTTCACATTCTATTCTTGAATCTTCAATCAATAAAATAGACAATGGCTTTCATATATTTTGTTTTACTGTGTTCCAAATTTCTCATAGTTAATATGTCAAACATAAACTAGGTTATTCTATGTTTTATTTTCAACTTTACTTAATCATTAGTGACTTTTACATTTTTTTATTTGAACTTTCCAATAACTGCCAAAATAAACTGTTAAAATTTGCACCTGAACTCCTACGTGCATACCGAATCCGTATGAGAAGCAATCAATATATTATGCACATTTCATGAATTGTTATTTAGCTAACGGCGTTAGTAAATGGATTACGTGTACATGGCAAGCTGGGAAACATGGGGATATATATATATATATATATATATATATATATATATATATATATATATATATATATATATGTGTGTGTGTCGCTCCTCGTGGAGCCATATGGATATTTTTCCAGAAATCCTGATTTCATTGTAGGTGAGATCGAGGTCCTAGTCCTATCGGAGACAGGCGATAAAATGTAAGTTCTGTGTTCAATTTGAGCGCGTTAAAGAGCCCTGGGCAGTTCTAAATCGAGAAGAGCAGGTAGGAAAACCGCTGTCCGGGCAAAATTCATTACAAAAGATTAAAAAACAAAACATCTGTAAAAATATGTTCACCATTTTCAAAATGTACATCGGGACCCACGCCGGTGCTACGGAGTTCGTGCAACCAACTGAGATCTTCCTGTGTAAGAAAATAATTGGAGCGCATGTGGTTACTCACCAAAGTGCAATGATGATGGTTCAATCAATCAATCAATCAATCAATTAAAGTAGCCCTACTGTTACTCCGTGAGCTAGGTCCCAGTGTAATAATCATGGCTACAATCTACTGTTACTCCGTGAGCTAGGTCCCAGTGTAATAATCATGCTCAATCTACTGTTACTCCGTGAGCTAGGTCCCAGTGTAATAATCATAGCTACAATCTACTGTTACTCATGAGCTAGGTCCAGTGTAATAATCATGGCTACAATCTGATCCGATAGAAAAGAAGCCATTGAACTCAACACGAAGGAAGGGGTAAGTGTGGGGACTGACTGTCAGCGAGACAGACTCAAACATTTTCCGTAGGGCAAAACGTAGCTCTGTCCTACATATATATGTACCATACACAAGTAGGGGCCTACATACAGATTTAAACGTTAGTCGTTCTTGTCAAAGATCAATGATATATCACAATTAGAATGTTGGCACTGAACCTTGTTTGGATTACATTGAGAAACAAAGAATGAAGTGGTTTGGTCACTTAATAGAATGCATCAAACTCCACAATAAACAAAATCTTCTACAAAAGAACATCGGGAAAGAAGGTGAGAAGAAGACCACAAAAAATATGGTTAGATGACATAGCAGAATCCCGTTAAAGAGCAAAAATAACAATCACCCAAACCACAAGAAAAGCGCAAGACAAAAACAGAAAACCACGACACTGGGCATCAATTCAGGGTAGCAGTGTGACGACAAAGAAGAAGAATTAGAATGATTAAATTGGTCACGAAAGAATCAGAAGAAGAGCAATTCAACTCACAGAGCTAAATTGGAACTAGTTAATAGACTGATGACGGTGGAGTGAAACAGAGTTAATGACCTATAATGTTAGTGTCCAGTTCATACTCAATCAGTGACAGAATCAATTAATGGTGCAGTATCGAACAGTTGCTTCAGGTGTACAGGTGTCATTGTTTTGACTGACTCTAGTAAAAGCTTGCGTTTTTGCATGGTCTGCTGAACACGGTGCAGGTATAACAGACTGTAATCAACTGTACATTGAGATATTTCAACATTTCCTGTCTATCAATATACCGATCACTGAATCTAGTGTTATGTAGTGTCTACCTTCTCTATGGGTTGAGGTCTTACTGCTGCCCTCAGTGGCTCTCTGGGACTTCATTTACTGGGCGTTGTTCTATCTGACTCTCAGTCGATGCTTCACAAGATCCAGATGGGCAGATTTCGGTATTAATGGATATCGTCTATAGAACTTTCTAACCTCCAGCGGCTTACGTGGATATACTGTCCTGGGCATCCGGGTGTTTGCTGTAATGAGAGAGCGAACAGGCTTGCATTAAGAGCATCGATTGTTGGGGAGTTGAAGATGGATAAGGGGATGTTCTTCTGTCTCTTCGCGACTGTCTGTTGGATGTGGACACTGAAATGATTTTGGGAATCGATCAGCGATTTAGGCAGTTTGGAGTTACCCGTTGTACAAGTAGAACTGGATGCCTGAGAGGCAGAGTGAAAGGTGTGTTTAATCAGCGAGCCACGGAAACCATCAGTATGCATACTCTTCGATATCTGTTGGTGGAGACTGAGCACCTATGGTCTGCCACGAGTGCAATGACGTCAGTTTAATAACCAATACAATACCATCTCTATGTCGTTATTCGATGTGTAGCAGTGAATAACAATTTCTAAAACCTCATCAGAGCCAATGTCTATGTAAATAAATAAACAGTAAAAGGTATTTAAGTCTTAATATTTTTACGAATGCACTAAATACCTATTTAATCATTCCTCTCGTACCGTTATACGTAACATATAGCCTGCAAGCAATTTCTCCATACCACTCTATCCTGGGCTACTCGCTCAATCTCCTCCAGGGAACTGAGACCGATATTTCGTGTCTCTCTCAGCAAAGTTCGTTTCATGGTCTCCTTAAGTCGTCCTCTCTTTCTTGAACCCTTTGCATCCCACTGCAATGCCTGCTTTGATTAAACACCTATTTGCTATTTATTTATTTACCATTTCAATGGTATAATATTTCTATATTATAAATCAATTTTCAATGTACATGATTCAAGTAATAGCGGTGAATCTACAACTCTAACCAGACTGCAAGAACTCAAAGTTAAGTGTGGTGTAGCTCGACAGAACGCTATGCTGGCAGACAAAGAAGAATTGTAAACCAACAAAGAACCGGTGTCGTCAGTCGCCCCACGTTGAGGGACACTGAGGAGAGATCGGAACACTTATGGACTAATTTGTTCCATACGTGATGGTGATCGACGACTAAACTAAAACTAAACTAAATGAATTTTCTGTTACGGTGGCCTTACCGGTAGTGTCTGCAGCGAGTGGACCCAGGTACTTTGAAACGTGCAAAACTCATGGCATCATCTTTCGAATGAGATCTGCTCGAAACTTGTTTGGGAATTAGTTACCTATTGGCTCTAGAAGGCTCCTACCATTTAATCGCTATTAGGTGGACGCTGCACTTTGATCTTGGCGAAAGGGCCGAGAAGCGATGCCTTTTGTGATACTTCCTTGAACTGGTCTCTTCGCAACATTGCGTGCTTTGGCTCACATATGTCCTTGATCATTTCATATCTATCTGAATCAGTCTTGAATGGGAAGATCTCAATGTTCTTAACACTTGTAGTGCACACTTAATGCTTTAGTGTTTTATACTTTAAGTGCTCTTAACACCTGTAGTGTTCTAAATGCTTTTAGTGCTCTAGCTCTCTTAACACTTTTAGTGCTTTTAATACTTCTAGTGCTCTTAATACTTTTAGTACTCTTAATACTTCTAGTACTCTTAATACTTCTAGTACTCTTAATACTTTTAGTACTCTTAATACTTTTAGTACTCATAATACTTCTAGTACTCTGAATACTTTTAGTACTCTTAATACTTCTAGTACTCTTAATACTTTTATACTCTTATACTTCAGTACTCTGAATACTTTTAGTACTCTGAATACTTTATACTCTGAATACTTTTAGTACCTGAATACTTTAGTACTCTGAATACTTTAGTACTCTGAATACTTTTAGTCACTCTGAATACTTTTAATTACTCTTAATACTTTTAGTACTCTGAATACGTTTAGTACTCTGAATACTTTATAATACTCTAATACTTTTAGTACCTAAATACTTTTAGTACTCTGAATACTTTTAGTACTTGAATACTTTAGTACTCTGAATACTTTTAGTACTCTGAATACTTTTAGTACTCTGAATACTTTTAGTACCTGAATACTTTTATCTCTGAATACTTCTAGTACTCTGAATTCTTTTAGTACTCTTAATACTTTTAGTACTCTTAATACTTTTAGTACTCTTAATACTTTTAGTACTCTAAGACTTTTAGTACTCTGAATACTTTTAGTACTCTGAATACTTTTAGTACTCTTAATACTTTTAGTACTCTTAATACTTTTAGTACTCTGAATACTTTTAGTACTCTTAATACTTTTAGTACTCTTAATACTTTTAGTACTCTTAATACTTTTAGTACTCTTAATACTTTTAGTACTCTTAATACTTTTAGTACTCTTAATACTTTTAGTACTCTGAATACTTTTAGTACTCTGAATACTTTTAGTACTCTTAATACTTTTAGTACTCTGAATACTTTTAGTACTCTGAATACTTTTAGTACTCTTAATACTTTTAGTACTCTTAATACTTTTAGTACTCTGAATACTTTTAGTATCTTAATACTTTAGTACTTTAATACTTTACTTTAATACTTTTAGTCTCTTAATACTTTAGTACTCTTAATACTTTAGTACTCTTAATACTTTTAGTACTCTGAATACTTTAGTACTCTGAATACTTTTAGCTCTGAATACTTTAGTACTCTGAATACTTCTAGTACTCTGAATACTTTTAGTACTCTGAATACTTTTAGTACTCTGAATACTTTTAGTACTCTGAATACTTTTAGTACTCTGATCTTTTAGTACTCGAATACTTTTAGTACTCTGAACTTTTAGTACTCTTAATACTTTTAGTACTCTTAATACTTTTAGTACTCTTAATACTTTTAGTACTCTTAATACTTTTAGTACTCTGAATACTTTTAGTACTCTTAATACTTCCAGTACTCTGAATACTTTTAGTACTCGAATACTTTATTACTCTGAATACTTTTAGTACTCTGAATACTTTTAGTACTCTGAATACTTTTAGTACTCTGAATACTTCTAGTACTCTGAATACTTTTAGTACTCTGAATACTTTTAGTACTCTGAATACTTTTAGTACTCTGAATACTTTTAATCTTGAATACTAGTACTCTGATACTTTTAGTACTCTGAATACTTTTAGCGTTCTAATTAGGAAAACATTTTTATTCTATGAAATAAATATTATACGTTTAGCCAACATGTGGGGCTGTGATCTTCTAGCCTTTTTCTTTTTGCTGTACTGGTGAAACCAGAGCAAAAACAACAGATTTCTTTTGTGTGTGTGACTATAATATTTGTAATTTAATTTTTTTTTCGATCCAGAAGCCTTGAGCTTTTGCTCTTCGGTCGTGCCACGAAGCAGTAATCTGTCGAACCTGTCGCTTTCTGCCAGTCCGGATTGAACCTCACCGGAGGCTTGTCACCCGTCGTCAACGCGCTACAGACACGCTGGGCAGGCGGGTATTGTATTTAATGAAAGTTCAGTTAGGTTAAGTTTTCAGTGATTTTTTCAATAGTGTATAATAATTCTTTATTATTTTAACTAATATTATTATTAGTATTATTATTATATTATATTATAGAACGAGGCATACCAGCAAAGAGAAGAAGTGGAAGACCGTGGAGAAGATGGATTCAGGATGTAACTGGTGGTTTGAACATGACGGCTGCAGAGGCAGGACATCTGGCCTATGAGAGAGTTAAATTCCGGAGGACTGTTGGGGTGGCAAGTTCTGCTCAGGACAAGCTATTTGATTATTATTATTATTATTATTTTTATTATTATTGCAACACGACGCCCGCGCCTCCACAGTCATTAGCCGATAGGATCAATAAATAAAAACTTTGAACCGCACCCGCACTGCATTACACGGACCAAACAACAACTTGCACGCACATATATCACAACGTGTTATTTAGGTCAAAGAACAAGATCTAGCGAGAAGGAAAAAAACAGGTAAAGTGATAATCTCGGAATGGAATTTTCAAAATAAAATTGTGAAAAATTGCATACGGAATTATCTTTTCTAAGTCGTTTTATCTCTGTTCGTCTCTAAGCTCCTCCACGCGTCTTTGAAGTACAAGGCATCAACAAATTATCTCCAACCAGAAACGTCTTGAGCAAACCAATTATATCTTCCTATTGTAGTATAAATAGCTGTAAAATATGTCATATTTTGTTCCGGGTGAGGGCTTGATTTCTGTTTAACTTCTACTTTTAATTAGTGTTCAGTTATAGCTTAAAACAGTGGTTCTCAAAGGGTGTGCCCAGGTGCACTAGTGTGCCCGGTGATATTCCTAGGTCTGCCTTAGGAAATCTCAGATCATGGGTCAGCACCGAGGTGCCAGTGGACACTAGGGTAAAAAAGACACATCCGGCCCATGCTTCTCATAGGAGAATAATGATTAATAAAGATACGTAGCACTTTCCAATTATTACTGTATTTTTTGCTTTTGCATCTTATTTTTATTTATTAAAACGTTCTTGAATTATAGATAAACAAAGAATGAAGTGGTTTGGCCACTTAATAAGAATGCATCCAAACTCCACAGTATACAGAGTCTTCTACAACAGAACATCGGGAAGAAGGCAAGAGGAAGACCACGGAAAAGATGGTTAGATGGCGTAGCAAATCCTGTGAAAGAGCAAAGATAACAATCACACAATCCACCAGAACAGCGCAAGACAAAAGCAGAAAACCACGACACTGGGCAACAACCAGGTAGCAGTGTGACGACAAAGAAGAAGAAGATTATTATGTTTTTGTATATAGTTTGCCTGATGTTTTAGTGACATCAGTGTGACCCGACTTCAAAAACGTTTGAGAACCACTAGCCTAAACATATGATAATATTTTGAGAGATTTAATCATTTAGAGAAAATACAACATCTAAATGGATACACTGCATGCAGTACAGAAAACAAAAGCGAGATATAATGAAGTTATTTCTTCTTACTTTCTTCTATTCTTATTCTTCCAGGGAAACACACTCAATCTTTTCTATTGAATTGAGTCCGGTATTTCAGTCTCAGTCAGTCCCTTCTAGAGCTTCTTAGTGTGTCCTTTCTTTCTATAAACCTTGCCTCCTTCATTTGCCTGCTTTATGATTCTTTTATTATATTTTTCTCACAGTATGACCAATATGCTTCCGTGACAATTGTCGCATGACAATTTCGCACATGACAATTGCGCGTATGACCATTGCTCCCATGACAACGATGGACATGATCTACGCATTAGGCAATTGAACACTTCGACAACTGAACACATAGCAATTTCGAACATAGAGAGGAAACAGAAAAATAATATGGTGTTTTAATGCGAGAAGAAGCACGTAAATATGCATGACATTAGCACTTGGCCATTGGAAGAATGTATTCATCAGAAGATGATAAATCACGACGTAACAATTGTAAGCAACTGAATATGCGCAGTAGTCATGCGCAATGTCGTGTCCGAGATTGTCACGTGCGTAATTGTCTGTGCCGCCCAATATATATATATCCTTTCTTGCCCGCCTGACCAGCGTGTTCGTAGCGCGTTGGGCGACGGGTGACAAGCCCTCTGTGAGTGCGGGTTCAATTTCGCGGGCTGGCAGAAACCTACAGGTTATCAGATTACAGTGTTCGTGGCACCGAACCGAAGGATACGATGTCCATGGCCCGAGCCAAGTGCTTCTGGAACGAATTTTATATATATATATATATATATATAATATATATATATATATATATATATATATATATATATCCTTTCTTATCTTTCTTATATTAATTGTGGCTGTTACTACCTCTATTGTGAAGTGGTTAAGACGTTACTACCTCTATTGTGAAGTGGTTAAGACGTTAATACCTCTATTGTGAAGTGGTTAAGACGTTACTACCTCTATTGTGAAGTGATTAAGACGTTACTACCTCTATTGTGAAGTGGTTAAGACGTTACTACCTCTATTGTGAAGTGGTTAAGACGTTAATACCTCTATTGTGAAGTGGTTAAGACGTTACTACCTCTATTATGAAGTGGTTAAGACGTTACTATCTCTATTGTGAAGTGGTTAAGACGTTACTATCTCTATTGTGAAGTTTTAAGACGTTACTATCTCTATTGTGAAGTGATTAAGACGTTACTATCTCTATTGTGAAGTGGTTAAGACGTTACTACCTCTATTGTGAAGTGGTTAAGACGTTACTATCTCTATTGTGAAGTGGTTAAGATGTTACTACCTCTATTGTGAAGTGGTTAAGACGTTACTATCTCTATTGTGAAGTGTTTAAGACGTTACTATCTCTATTGTGAAGTGGTTAAGACGTTACTATCTCTATTGTGAAGTGGTTAAGACGTTACTACCTCTATTGTGAAGTGGTTAAGACGTTACTATCTCTATTGTGAAGTGGTTAAGACGTTACTATCTCTATTGTGAAGTGGTTAAGACGTTACTATCTCTATTGTGAAGTGGTTAAGACGTTACTATCTCTATTGTGAAGTGATTAAGACGTTACTATCTCTATTGTGAAGTGGTTAAGACGTTACTATCTCTATTGTGAAGTGATTAAGACGTTACTATCTCTATTGTGAAGTGGTTAAGACGTTACTATCTCTATTGTGAAGTGATTAAGACGTTACTATCTCTATTGTGAAGTGGTTAAGACGTTACTATCTCTATTGTGAAGTGATTAAGACGTTACTATCTCTATTGTGAAGTAGTTAAGACGTTACTATCTCTATTGTGAAGTGATTAAGACGTTACTATCTCTATTGTGAAGTGGTTAAGACGTTACTATCTCTATTGTGAAGTGGTTAAGACGTTACTATCTCTATTGTGAAGTGGTTAAGACGTTACTATCTCTATTGTGAAGTGGTTAAGACGTTACTATCTCTATTGTGAAGTGATTAAGACGTTACTATCTCTATTGTGAAGTGGTTAAGACGTTACTATCTCTATTGTGAAGTGATTAAGACGTTACTATCTCTATTGTGAAGTGGTTAAGACGTTACTATCTCTATTGTGAAGTGGTTAAGACGTTACTATCTCTATTGTGAAGTGGTTAAGACGTTACTATCTCTATTGTGAAGTGGTTAAGACGTTACTATCTCTATTGTGAAGTGGTTAAGACGTTACTACCTCTATTGTGAAGTGGTTAAGACGTTACTATCTCTATTGTGAAGTGGTTAAGACGTTACTATCTCTATTGTGAAGTGATTAAGACGTTACTATCTCTATTGTGAAGTGGTTAAGACGTTACTATCTCTATTGTGAAGTGATTAAGACGTTACTATCTCTATTGTGAAGTGTTAGACGTTACTATCTCTATTGTGAAGTGGTTAAGACGTTACTATCTCTATTGTGAAGTGGCTAAGACGTTACTATCTCTATTGTGAAGTGGTTAAGACGTTACTATCTCTATTGTGAAGTGGCTAAGACGTTACTATCTCTATCGTGAAGTAGTTAAGACGTTACTATCTCTATTGTGAAGTGGTTAAGACGTTACTATCTCTATTGTGAAGTAGTTAAGACGTTACTATCTCTATTGTGAAGTGGTTAAGACGTTACTATCTCTATTGTGAAGTAGTTAAGACGTTACTATCTCTATTGTGAATGAGTTAAGACGTTACTATCTCTATTGTGAAGTAGTTAAGACGTTACTATCTCTATTGTGAAGTAGTTAAGACGTTACTATCTCTATTGTGAAGTGGTTAAGACGTTACTATCTCTATTGTGAAGTGGTTAAGACGTTACTATCTCTATTGTGAAGTGGTTAAGACGTTACTATCTCTATTGTGAAGTAGTTAAGACGTTACTATCTCTATTGTGAAGTGGTTAAGACGTTACTATCTCTTGTGAGTAGTTAGACGTTACTATCTCTATTGTGAAGTGGTTAAGACGTTACTATCTCTATTGTGAAGTAGTTAAGACGTTACTATCTCTATTGTGAAGTAGTTAAGACGTTACTATCTCTATTGTGAAGTAGTTAAGACGTTACTATCTCTATTGATGGTTAAGACGTTACTATCTCTATTGTGAAGTGGTTAAGACGTTACTATCTCTATTGTGAAGGGGTTAAGACGTTTGCCTGTCGTTCTGAAGGTTGTGGGTTTGAATCTGAACCGAACCATTTGTGCAATTTTTCATGAGATCCTAGAATTGTTGCTAGGCTACGGAGTTCGTGCTTCGCGCAACACTCGCGACAGGTGGTGTGCCATTTCTACCGATAGGGACGGCCATATTGGAAACCTGGTGTAACGAATTCAATCCTTCACTTCTATACATTTTTTTTAAAGACTAATGGTTGACCTGACATTTCTCTGATTTTGTCACTTGTCCTGAATACGTTACATTTTATTGTCATTATTTGGCTGCAAACTGTTTCTCATTTAGGAATTGATTAGTAAATGGATTAGTTCGATACTGAAAGCAAACACCTAAACGGATTAACTATCAGGTATTTTGTTTACAAGCTTATTTTGGGATGTTTTGAATAATAATAGCAATTATTTGTTGATTTTGTTGTCTATAGCTTCATAGCATAGCATACATTGTGGTCTTGCGCAAATTTCTTTCTTTCCAGGAGAAAACTTACTCCACTTTAACCATTTCTATCTTTCCTTGAAATGTGAAAGTTTCTCCTGACTTGGTCGCTAGATGATCTTGTTTTGTTCATCTATATTTCTCTCTCTCTCTCTCTCACCTTCTCCTTCTTCTTCTGTTTCTTACTTAACTCCCTTGAAGCATAGGACATCAACAAATTTCATAAAACCAGATTTGGCTTGAGCAATCCAGCTGGCTTTTTCCAGGTCTTTCCTATACCTTCTCTTTCTATGTCTACAGTTCTTCTACAGTAAGATATACGTGTATAAAGGTAAGATATAAGTGTATAGAGGTAACTCTAATACAGGGTGTTCAAGATTAAAGCAGCCCCATTGACAAATCGAAAGTTGCCAGATAATCTATCGCGTTATGTTTATGTACTATTTAAACCGGTTCTGACTAGCTCGTTTTACGTCCCATTTGTTCATCGACCCTTCCCGCACTACAATTACATACCGTCACAGAACCTTGACCTATACTCATCATAACTGAACCTTCCATTTTCATACATATAAATGCCAGTTGACTCCATTCACAGGCTGCTATTATCTTGAAACCTGTATAATCTGTACTTTATTAAAATGATATTTTAAAAATGAGTTTTACTGTGTTTTTGCTGAGCAATTTATCAACCGTTAATCAACCAAACAAAAATGTAATACTGCGTTTGACTATGATTAGTTAATAACTGCAAGCTTCCACATTCAGAACTCAGCTCTTACCTAAGTCGGGCTACGGTGGAGGGTACCAGCGTCCGTAGAACAGAATAAAATTGGCAATACAGAAATCTTCATTTTACAAAGTTAAGCAAACTTTAAGCCACTTTAAGAATATACTATTTCTGGGGTGTGCGTTTGAAAGCCGCGTCATATCGGTTTGGAAAAACGAACGAGAAAGAGAGAGAAAGAGAGAGAGAGTCAGTCTGTCAGTGCTTTTAATTAACTAATCTCTTCTTCTGCGTTCGCGTGCTCTAAATTCAGGCGTTAGTCATGACGCTTAGGTATGACGCTTCTGACTGATTTTTGCGTGAAGGCTGGTTCTCCCATTTTCCTGGTGTCCCTCGCCATGCAGACGAGCCTTCGCTGACTTCAGAGGTACTTGAAGAAGATTAGATCCTTGAAATATCTGGGTTGTGCGTCTGCAAACTGTGCCTCCCCGTTTTGAAAATAACCGGACGGGCGAGCCAGTCAGCGAACGCGTTCCCAGTGTCGATAACCAATTGCGTGCATAGTCTCTAACGGCTGCGCGTGCCTCTCCTTTTCACGCGAACGAGGCTCCCAGCGAATAAGGACAAGGTAGCGTCTGCTATTAAGACTCGCTCGCTCGCGCGCGCGTCTTATTGTGGTGTGTGTGTGTCCGTATATCAGGGTTTCTCGTCGCGGTGTGATGCAGTCAGTCTAAAATTTAAACGCTCGACGGTGGTCTCGTTAAAGGCCCGGCTCTCGCAACGAGCTTGTGGGTCCGCAGGTAGTAACATGGTGTCGTTCTTTGCTTGGCGAGGCGCAAGTCTTGCCGGCAAATCTGTGGGAAGCGAGCGCTCGGTCGTTCCTTAAATTTTCCCGCATTTTCGCCGGGACGTCGGGATCCGCTCTGCACAGAGCGCTGTCTCCCTACCCCGAGCATTGTCGGTCGAGTCTCGTCCATGACAGCTATCTGGTTGATCCTGCCAGTAGTCATATGCTTGTCTCAAAGATTAAGCCATGCATGTCTAAGTTCACACTGTCTCACGGTGAAACCGCAGATGCTCATTAAATCAGTCGAGGTTCAATGGATGACACGATCCAGGGTCAAAGGCTCACGTTTCACGGCGGAAAATGAGCCAGGGTTAGCGAAGGGGCGCGCTAACCAAGACCCTGCCTCTAAATCACCACGCGGTGACCCTGGAAAAGACTTAGGTTCGGTCTGGCCAAAGGGGCAGGGATCAGGGAGACCGTGAAAGCAAAGCAGGGCCGAAATCCTGGAGAATTCACATCTCCTGGCCGATTGTCCTCGAAATAGGCACGAAACAGCAGCGTGCAAAGTTATCTGTGAGTGATAGTGTGAGCTTAGAGACGCAAGCATAAAGAAATCCTAAAATAACACAATTTCCTGGTCGAAGTCCGCAAAATGTATGTCCATACTCAGAAAAAACTGTGAGATTGCAGAGTACGAACGCCTCGCAAACAAAATCGTGGTCACTGCAACTAGAGACTAAATCCTGAAAATACACACATTTCCTGGCCAAAGACCGCAAAAATACGCTTGAGCTCAAAAGTACGAAACAGTAGAGTACGTGAGTCCGCGCACAAAATATGTACTGCAATGCAGACTGAGTCCTGAATACACACACATTTCCTGACCAAGACCTGCAAACAAAACGTCTTACAAGCGTCCCATGAAACATAGCTCTGTTCTCTCGCAGGGAACTGCCGCTGCCTTGTGGTGTCATGGTTGGGTTAAAGGCTGTGGAGCAAACCGTAAACAAACCTGAACGAGTGACGAACCAATGTGTTCAGTAAAACGACCGGTTCGTTGGGAAGATGGCGCTCATAAGCCCGGGAGGGCAGGTCATCTAAGGGTAGCAGCCCTGAAAGAATGCGCCTCACTGCCGTGAGTTTTGGCAGGGACAGTCGAAGGCTAACGGAGAGCGAACCGTACAAACGCTGGCTGAAAACGGATACACGTCCGAAAGATAAGCACCAGAGCTCAAAACGGCGCTGAAAGTGTAACGTAGCTACCCATGCTGACGCTGCATGGACTAAATTTTATCATGAATATGTTTATTAATAATGAAAATCGATATGGTGCTACGCCTGAGAAGTCCCGCCGGACAGGACGAGTGCCGGGCCCCATGCCTCGAAGGGGCCCGCTTTATGCTACCGACGGTCCCCGCCTACAACTCGGCAGCAGCGAACGAGGTAACCGGGTTAAAGCTACTGGTTCGATACGGTCGAGTATTGACCATAAGAAATTAAATATCATCCAATGGAATGCGGAAGGTATCCACCACAAGAAGCAAGCACTCGCAATAAGACTTGCAGAAGACGATATAGACGTTGCGTGCATACAAGAAACGCACCTAAATCCCAGACATAAGTTCGAGATCAAAGGTTACCAGACCTTCAGAACAGACAGAGAAGGACACAAGGGTGGAGTCCTCACCCTAGTCAGAAATGGCATTCCAACCAAGCAGATGGAAGGAACAAAGGGAAACCCAGAGCAGTTGAGATCATAGGTGTTCAAATTACGTGCAAAGACACACAGATCATTCTGTACAATCTTTACTGTCCAAGTTACACGCCGCTGTCACTCGAAACAATGAATATCAGTGAGAACTCATGTATTGTGGTCGGTGATTTCAACAGCCGCTCGGAGAGATGGGGTACTCGAAACAAACAGTAGAGGAGTAGGTGGAAGACTGGGAGATCGAGCAATCTGTTCCTCATCAACGCTCCAGACGATCACCAACTTTCTACTCGAGAACGTGGCACACAACGAGTACCACTGACTTGGCCTTTGCAACAAGCGATATATCCACCAAAGTAGTCCGTAGCAGTTACCACCAACTAGGGGATAGTGACCATAGACCAGTCAAATTGCAAGTAGACCTCAATTTCGTACCTGAGCCTAAAATGTGGTTGCCACGGTGGAACTATAAGAGAGCCAATTGGAAACAGTATGGAGCACTGACTGATGCAAATGTTGAACGAATCAACATGCATGAAAAGAAAAACGTGCGAATCGTGGCAAGGAACTGTCGAAGCAATCCTGAAAGCGGCACGGAAACCATCCCCAGAGGTGCACGAAGGATTACAAGCCATACTGGACAGCAGAGGTTCAGAAGCGTGAAAAAGACCTTGAGAAGACAAGGAGTGAGGCAGAGCAGGCACAGTCAGTGGAGACAAATACTGTCTACAAGGCGGCAGCAGTAAAATACAGAAGAGAGGTCAAACGAGCGGCGAGACAGAGTTGGGTCAAAACAACCGAATCCCTGAACCTCGATAGGAAGGCCATAAACTGTGGAAGCTGGCCAAAGCGCTGAGCGATGAAAACACCAGCAGACCACCTATAGTCCTCGAACAAGACAAGAAGATGGCTTCGGGTAGGGAAGCAGCAAACATCCTGATGCAACAATATGCCGAAGTCAGCAAAGTAAGCATAGCAAAGGAAAAGTTGATGACAAGAGAAAAGTTCGGCTCTCCCAAGGCAGGCCAAGAAAAGCAGATAGTCACCTAACGGCACATTCTGTAGAGCTGGAAGAGGCTTAGGGACCTGAAACCAGAAAGTCGCCCGGAAAGATGGGATCACCAATGAGATGCTTAAAAACATGGAAACAGAGCAAAGGTCGCTCTACTGTCCGTTCTCAACATGTCGTGGAGAACAGGCATGGAACCTCAAGAATGGAAAGAAGCAATCATGGTACCACCTAAAACCAGGCAAAAATAAGCTCGACTCAGCGAGTTACAGACCAATAAACCTCCTAAGCTGCACGGGCAAACTTATGGAGCGCATGGTGAACAAACGCTTATCCTGGCACTTGGAAAGCAAGGGTTGCTTATGGCACAACAAGGCGGTTTTCGGAATACAGATCCACAGAGGATCAAGTAACCTACATTGTCCAGGGAATCGAGGACGGTTTCAAGAAAGAAACAGACACTGGCGGTCTTGGTAGATATGGAGAAGGCATTTGACACAGTCTGGAAAGAGGATTAAGGCTAAAACTGCTCACCCTCAGCGTAAAGGAAGAATGTACAATTGGCTCGATAGATACCTAGAGAACAGAACAGCTAGAGTTCAGGTTCAGGGGTACAAAAGTATGAAGGCCACACTGGACAGAGTCCCCCAAGGAGGTGCTCTACGAAACTCTTTCTAGTCTTCGTCAATGACATTGCAACATGCCTCCCAGAACGAGTTCACTCTGCCATGTATGCCGACGACTTGGCAATATGAGCGAGAGAAGAGTCAATGCCCACAGCAGAAAATCGACTGCAAGCTACGTTAAATAACCTTGAAGTGTGGTCAGCAAAATGGAATATGAAAATAAATCCTTCAAAGACCACTTACACTGTGTTCTCCCAGAATAACAAGGATTACAAGATAACGCTAAAGTCAATGGGCAGAACCTTCCAGAAAATAAAACCCCAAAGTACCTAGGAGTCACACTCGACAGAAAGCTGACTTGGTGCACCAGATCGAAAATGCTACGGCAAAGCGGACACAGGCTAACAATGATCGTAAGCTCCGGGTTCCACATGGGAGCAAACACCAGAATTCTCAGACACTTTACTCTGGTAGAGTCGACCGGTCCTAAGTACGGTATGGCGCGTGGGCAATGCATCGAACAAGCAATTCGCAAAAGTGAGCAGCAGTCAAAACCGGGCCCTACGCATTATCACTGGAACCATAAAGTCCACGCCCATCAAGGCGATGGAGACCATCACAGGCATCAACCAATGACCGACCGAAGGGACAAGAAAGTAGTAGTACTTGCGGAAAAACTCAAACGGCTCAAATCTCACCCAATGCATGAAAGAATGTATGAATCCGGAAAGTGGAGAATACAGAGATCTAACTTCGTTAGAATCTCAAACGCACTGACCACAGACCATCCAGTCCTGTCCAAATGCACAGCCAAACCAATCCCGACAATTGACAAGTGTCCGCCATGGAAAACAAAAATGCAGAACTAGGGAATCAATCCCAGGCATACTGAGCAAAGGGATCAAACAAACCTCGACAGAAACTGCAGCAGAAGAACACATAGAATCAAGTACCCTGAAAATGGTGGACGCACGTCTACACGGACGGATCGGCAAATAACGCAATAAGCGACGGCGGAGGAGGAATAGTGCTTAAAATCTCAAAGAAAGTCACGGTCAAAGCGATTGCAACTGGCAAATACTCGAATAACTACGAGGCAGAGGCAGAGGCAATCAAAGGCGCGAAATGATCTTGGAGAAGAAACACTAACGCAACAATGTCGTGATATTCACCGATGCTCTATCGGTCATCACGGCACTCAAATGCGTCAGCAAACTAGAGATGAATGAGCTCAAAACGTCCCTCGCTGAACTAACGAGTTCACTCAAACGCACCGTCATCCAGTGGATACCGTCACACTGCAACATTAGGGGAAACGAAGCGCCGACAAGCTAGCCAAAGAGGGCGGGCGACTACCCCAGACTGATCTCGAGATCAGCATGAGAAGTCAAAACAACCATCGTTCGCACTTTCAAGCAAATGGGCAAAGATCACCTTCAGTACAGACAGTGACGGATACTATGGTCTCTCTCGCAGTGAACAAGTGCCATATTCGCCTCGTACCAGCCACACAAGCTCAGAGCCACATGTTCCATAAATTTAAAATTGGCACAACTAGCCTGTGCCCATGCAATATGGCAGACATGACGGCAGAACACGTCTTGCAAGACTGTCAACGTTTAGCAGGTATACGAAAAGAGTACTGGCCACAACACAAAGAGCTTCGCGAAAAGCTGTACGGAGGAACGGAATCCTAAAACAACAGTAAAATTCATGATAGAGTTGGTCCATCAGGCTAGGCCGGGAACGCAAAGGAAAGAAGATCCTTGAAACGCTTAGGCAGAAGCGTGCGATAAATCATAAATCGCATACATCCGTATCGGGAAAACATAGACCAATAAAGGAAATGAAATATTTATATTTAATAGTTTTCTCTTATATAAATTTCATTTTTTTAAATAGCTGACACAGAGTCCCGTGCAGTTCTATTTTCAGTGTTGTATCACTAGGTCAGTGACTTTGTCTCAATATATCATATTTGGGATAGTTTTGAAGTATCTGCAGTCTGGGATACTTAACAACGTGTACATATCAGAATTGCTAGTTTTTAATGTTGTATATTTATGACTGCAATTTTGACCGTATCCTCTTCTGAGATGCTTAGAATCTTCTTCTTTTTGTCCTTCTCTGCTTTTTTGCTGTTAGTCGTATCAGGTTTAACTGATGATCGGTTTCCGAGATAGTGCACGCTCGGTCGCTTGATATGCTAGGGTATGGTAGAGTTTTAAGACGTCTGTAACTCCATGAACCCATCTTTTTTGTTGTTCGTGTCTGCCCTTCCTCTTGATGATTCCATTTTCAGGTCTTACGCTCTTGCAACTGGTTTATTCGGGTTCATTCTCACAAAGTGGCTAAACCATTTGAGTCTCTGTTTTTCAATGAAACTAATAGAAACTAATCAACCGTGCCGTCTCCGCATCAAGGTTGTTTTTTTTCGATCAAGAAGCACTTGAGCTTGCAGCTCTTCGGCTCGGTGTAATGAACATCGTAACCCTTCAGTTCGAGTGCCACGAACACCATAAATCTGGAGAACCTGTGGCTTTTCTGCCAACCGCGGAATTGAACCGCACTCACAGGGAACTTGTCACCCGTCGTCCAACGCGCTACGAACACGCTGGGCAGGCGAGGTGCATCAAGGTTAACTGTAAGATTTTCCAACAAGTTATATCCCTTGTCTTGACAAGTGTGTGTGTATATATATATATATATATTATAATAATATATATATAATCAATCAGTCAAGTGTCATGCCTGCCGGCGTAGGCGGTTGATGTTGATTAACTAGTCTCTTTGCATATTTAGTTTTAAAATTTTTTTGGGCTCCCCTTTTGCCATCTTCTTCTGGGGGGTGGGTTTCCAACCCAAACTCTTCTGTTCAAAAAGCTAGATTAAGAATGTCATTTGGCCCATTACACTCCTCTGATCCATAATGCCTACCAATCTGTCAGCCGTTCATTACCCTGACTCCTGCATTCCAGGAAAAAAATTGTGATTTCTTTGATCTATGTCTGCCAGTACCTACCCAGTTTCATCTCTTTTCCCTGTTTGAGCTTTGTTACTCATGGGTTAAATCCCAAGAAATGTTTCTGCCCTCACCCCCCGAAAGATGTTGCAGGCAATAACAACAGTTTTGTTTTTTCCCATCCCAAAAACAGAAAGCACATTCCCAAATTTTTTCCCTTAAAACACATTCTAACATTAACAAATCCAAAGGTTTTTATTGTGTCTCATTAACTCTTTCCCCCATTTATTTCCTAAATTTTTTGCAGTTAATTCAAGGAAGAAAAAAATATATTTTTTTTAATTACTTCCCAAAAACAAAAAACATATATATATTTATATACTAAATTGAAAAAACGGGACACCCAAAAGAAAAACAAGGGTTTAAAAAATGAAGTAAAATAATAATAAAACTAGAAAATTTTCCAAGGAAGAACTCATGGGCATTGGGCAAAGGGCCGGGATTTCCCCCGGTGGCAGTGGCAAAGCGGGGAAAAGGTTAAGGGAACATTGACGCCAACGATGAAAAACCCTTGGGATTTGATATCAGGTGCAATTAAAATTTGAAATAAAAAAGGGTCAAAATGTGTTTTCAGTTTAAAATATCCCTGCACTTTGGACAGACCAAATTTCTCTGTTTTCCCTTTTAATATCCCCAACAGCGTTCTTGACACGTAACAGTTCAATTTGATTGATATACCATAAAAGTAACGCCGGGTTAGGAATAAATTTTTTTCCCCGGGTTCTGTTCAATCACTCTGGACTGTTTTTTTAAATTTTTTCAGGGTTTTTTAAAAGGCGATGGTATCCCCGTTCAGTAAGCAATGGCAAACTCTGAATGAATAATATCGAAGTTAAAAAAGCTAAATTTTTTGAAAAGTCCTGAAAGGGATTAAAACTTTTATACTCAAAACCTGTTTTTTTCTTTTTGCCCTCCAATCTTCAATCATAGCTCTTTCAATCTGCAGTTGACATAAAAATTTAAAAATTTTCCTCTAAAAAGTTATGTTAAGGCCTGCAAAATTTTTCCTCCCCTCTATCCGGGGACGCTCAATCTCCTATGGAACAGACCATTTTTCCTCTCTCAGCAAAAACGTTAGGGTCTCCTTGGTCGACCCTCTTTTTTGAACTCTTTTCATCCCACTTCAATTGCGATATTGTTGATTTTCTCCTCAATTGCCCCCATATCTCCATCTTTCTTTCTTATAACAGTTGTACTGTGGTTTACCAGACATGTCTCTGATTTCATCCTAACTCCCTTTTTTTGCTTCTGTAGCTATTTAGTTGAATTTGTTGTTTTAAATAAAAATTTCAGTTGTTTTTCGGTTCTCAGAAAAAAACCAAATTTTTTATGAAAAAATCCCCCAATATAACTAAAAAAAGGACCCTTTTAAAAGGGGGGCTGATTTTAAAGGGTTAATCTTAAAACAATCAAAACATTTTTTGTTTTATATGTGACCTGTTGTAATTAATCAGTTTCTTCTTCAGTTCCACAGTTGAGTCTTGGTGATTCACAATTATAAAGGGCTATTTTCAGAAACTTTTTTTTTTTCTCTTCCTCATCTAACTTCAAGAAAGAAAACCCAAATGTTTACATATTGGTTCATGATTTTCAACTTTTAAAATGGCCATAGTTGTTTTTTAACCTTTCCCCTTTAAACCCAACTGCGTGGCGGAAGTCTTGCCCCTTTTTTAAACGCCCTTTCTTCCTTAAAAATTTTCTAGTTTCTTCTTCTTTTTCTTTTATCTTTTCTAATTTCTAAAATTTTAGTTTTCTTAATTTTGTATATAATAATATATATTTTTAATTGTAAATGTTGGGGCTAATTTTTTTCTTTTTATTACTTCCTTTAATTAACTGTTAAAAAATTTAGGAAATAAATGGGCATGGAAAATTTTTATTTTTTCCAGCGTGGTTTTCGCGTTTGGGCTACGGGTGACTATCCCCCCTGTGTGTGCGGGTTCAATTCCGGGGATAGCAGAAAAACACAGATTCCCAGATTTACATGTTGTGGCAGGGCCAAAAGGGTTTTGATGTCCTGGGACGAGCAAACTGAAAATCTCAAATGCTTCTGGATTGGAAAAAAAAAACTCTATTTTCTATGTGGGCCTGGCAGAATGTGTTAGGGTGTGGGCTCCCCGGTTCAATCTCCAGGACAGCCAAGAAGGTTTTTTTATGTCCGGGATAAAGAAAAAATCAGAACCTGAACAGTTTTCAGCTGCTGGACTAGCCACAGGCACATGTCTCCCTGTCCTACACGCCTAGAGATGTATTGCAGACAGTAACTACATTTTTAATATTTGTTCTATATTTTGAATTGGTAAACTAAGGTATTTATAAATTTAGTAAACTGCTTAATATATATATATATATTAAACTATATATATATTATATCAGTAAACCCTGTTATACACGAACTCGAAGGGACGAAAAATCACGAGTTAGTGTTAAAAAAATTCGTAATGTCGGGGACTCAAATTTTGGCATTGCAATGCAGCTTTGTATTAACCATATACAATACAGATGCCATCATATAAACACTACTACAGTAATTAACTTTAAAAGTACTCACGTATTATTTTCTGCAGAAAATTCCTGTATATTGTATGAGACGGAGCTAAGTGCATAAGTAACTTCACGGCCAACTGTGTGTATAGCTTCCGTAAACCTAGCGGTCATTTCAGCTGTTGTACAAACGTTCTAAAGTGTCCAAGGCCGTTAAACTTCCTGCGGTGTGGTATATTATTGTCTTCATCACTTTCTTCTGATGATATTTCTTGCACCTCACACACAACTGATTGTACATGTACATCAGATTCCTCTGAAGAACACACGGCAACATCGTCATCTGCACTAATGAATTCCTCAAAACTAACTCCAGGGTTTGCAACGTCTTGAAGAATATCCCATTTGTCATGAGAGGTGGTGTCGATGTCACCATCTAATTCTTCGATAGGATTAGTGTTGCTATGTCTCCAGGCTCTGCTAAAGCAGTTCTGCAAGTGTGTTGATGGCACAGATTCCCAGGAGACAGCGATAGCTTTATTGCATCGAGCACACTCCAACTTGGGGTTATCGTGTTGTTTTCAACAGGCGATGCAGCTCTCACAAGTAAACTGCGATAAGCTCTCTTCATAAGACATAATGCCTTGATCTAAAGGCTGAAGAGCGACTTTTGCATTTGGGGAAAAATTGAACCTTTCGTTTGTTAAGTTCAGATCATGTATTTTATGGGCGTACACCTGTCCATTGTCAGAAAGAACATGCCTATTCTGAGCCACCATTCGACTGTTGAAATCAAAAGCCTACGAAATGATGTGCTGTCGATCCAAGCTTTCTTATGGTGAGAGTAGATGCAAGGTAGAGTATCCATGTTCATGTTTTTAAAACAACGTGGTTTCTTGGACTTGCCTATCACCCATGGGAGGTGTTTATCACTGCCGTCTGCATTACATACAAGGACAACAGTTAGGCGTTGTTTATGCGCTCCACCATGGCACTTGTCACCTTTTATTCCGGTATGACTTGGAAAAAGATTGTAAAAAGTCCAGTTTTCCATATTGTACACGTCCACACGAGGCATACTTTCTCTCACTCCGTAAAATCCATGCAACCAGTTGTTTGCTTCTTCTTCATCAACTTTATTTGCTTCACCACAAATCACTACTGATGAAATTGAGTGTCTCTTTTGGAACAGGTACAGCCAACCAGCGGAACAGCTGAAATCTTGAATATCCAAATTTTGGCAATCTCATTTGCTTTTGACTGAATTATAGGTCCACTTAAGGTACATTGGAAGTGCGCATATGGTTGAACCATTCTAGAAGTAGCGTTTTGATATCTTCATACCTAGCACCTGAAGTCGCTTAGATTATTCGGAACCTAATGCAACAGCATTAAGAATTTTTCCAGGTCTTTAAGTACTGTGGATAAGGTAGACTTGGCAATTCCATACTGTTCAGCAATTGT
Organism: Arion vulgaris; assembly: GCA_020796225.1. Lineage (NCBI taxonomy): Eukaryota > Metazoa > Mollusca > Gastropoda > Stylommatophora > Arionidae > Arion > Arion vulgaris. The sequence goes on from CM036769.1 coordinate 41,590,158, forward strand.
CTTTTCTTCAATGCCTACGTGTCTACTTCGTTTAGAATTCTTAGTTTTGTTTCCAGATCTATACATGTCTGCTTCCTCTTAGACATGACTCTTCAACTGGCTCTATCCTTTCTCGTCCTATCTCAGACATTTTCTCACAGATTTTTATCAACTGGAATTTCACTTTATTTTCACTTTCTGCTCCTCCTTCTCTCCTTCCACCCCCTTCCTGCCCAAAACCATGCTTTACTTTAATTGGGTGTTCTGGCTATAAATTCTCGTACCTGTAATAAAAATACAGTACCCAGAGCTTCTATGCTGTAACCGAATCCTGGAAACGAGGAATTTACTTCCCACAGATCTGCTTCATCCTTCGGGGACGATTAATCTTTCCCGCTGTCGAAAATGCTTTGTGTAAATATTAATGTCTCCACCTATCTGCCCTCTATCTCAAACTCAAGGGCATCCACAGGTAAATGAAACTGTTAGTGTTACCTTTCCGATCACTAACAATGAAAGGCTTTTAAGGTGACAACAAACATTGTGAAGCTTTGGAAGTTCGGGTTAAATGAGATAAAATTGACGGAGGGACTAAAATACAGTTCGTGATTAGTGTTACTAGAAATTGGTTTATTTACTGATAAGAAATAGACATTTATAGCGGACCACATTTTGTTCTTGTTAACGGGTGTTGTTAAGCGAGTTAGTGTAGAGGTTTACTGTATATATAAGCTGATGTTGCTCTGACAATTCATAGCATCATTTCTTCTTTTTAACATTTCCCATGCAATCAAATTGCTACTCAAATTACTCTGTTATTTTTATTCCAGGGTGATATCTGCATTACTTGCCATAGGTTTCATCATTATATTTGTTTTTTCATAGCTTATCTGTAGTTCAACTTTTGATGCTATAGATGACAAGTTCTCTATTTTTCTTTGCATATCTTGGTTGTTTTTGCTTAACAAGGCAATCCTCCAGTTGTGTATTTTCTACTCTTGATGCCAGTTTCCCGAAACATTTTCTCATCACATAGTCAATGGCCACTCCAAATAATAGCAGGGATCTTCTTCTTCAAGCGCTCCATATCAATTACCTGTCAACCACACTGTGATTTGTATGGGATCTGAGCCTAAAGCGTTGTGCGCTGTGCCAGTTATGCGTCTACAGTGAGGCCAGCACATCCGGTTTCTGCCACTTTTTTACTAGGGTAGCATCCTAGTGCCTACTTAGTCACTCTTACGTCATGCATTGTAGATTGCAGTGGTACTGTTCTTTGCTTCCTCATGCGCCGGCACCACATGCGAGAATAGCAGGGATAAAATACAGCCTTGCTTTACTCCGGTTTCAACCATAAACCAGTTGCTGTGTTTACTCATCAGTTTGCATCAGTGCGGACTTCACACTGTGAATCTTCATATCGGCTTTTCATAATGTTTATTATTTTTGCTGGAATACTATAGCATATCAGAATATTCCACAGGAAGATTCTGTGTGAACTATTAAGGCCTTTTAAAATCAATGAAATGTAATATTTGGTCTAGTCAGCTTCTCCCAGGTCATGTAATTATTTGGTCTAAGCAGCTTCTCCCAGGTCTAAAACCAGCTTGTTCTTCCCTCAGGGTTGTATCCACTACTCCTATGATTCTATTGAAAATGATTTTGCAAAAAATCTTGTTCATTACTGATAATAGGTGATCCTCTCCAGTTGTTTGCAATCTTGACTACCTTTTTGGGGATCTTACGATTATTCCCATTCCCTTAATGAATTTTCCTAGTAGAAAAAGTTGCTACATATTTCTGAACAAGTTGTATGTTTATAACACATATTGTGTTCAATTTTGATTTAGCATATTTTTTTGTTTGCACTCACATTGCAGCATCATCACATGAACAAGTTTCAAGAAGGTCTGCAACAACAGTCGCCTGATTGAGCAACTGCGCTGTGAGGCAGATCACCAGATTCCGGTGTCTCAGTGCATTGATGATCTACAAATATTGTGATGCTCACTTGAGGAGGACTTTCTTATCAGAGGATTCAGCAAACCTAGCGAGAACCCATTCAAAGAAAAGGGAAGCTGTGCAATATTTTAAACTCTTACAGCCAGTCAGTATGTTCCATTCTTGAATGATGGTATCAATATATCTGTACTTATTTTTTTTAAGAACCTTATGAATATCCTGTTGTTTAATACAAAATAAGATACAACATCTTTTTTTTTTGCATGTAGTTATTTATTGTTTGAAAACAAAATATGTCAGTGATTATTGTGCCTTTACTACCTACCTGAAAATTTAACATGCGAAATGTATGGACAGGTTAAGACATGACATTGATAAAAGTTTAATGTGTTTGTAAATTGAATGGCAGATGTGCATTTATTGTGCCATGTATTTAATATATGTTTGTGCTGTTCCTTAAGAAACCTTCATATACAGTATAATAGTGATACTCTATTGCATTCTTATCAGTATTACAAATTCTTTACTATCCGCTAGAATGATTATATTGTATCAACATTGGGGCTTTGTAAGAACAGATATCACAGTCTTCGACATAGCAAATCTCCTTTATATCTACACCATCGTGATGCTGTCATGTATACTAGACCACCGGCTGCCAAAAAAATTTATATTTGTGTGAATTTCAGAAGGTAAATGCTGTCAACAGTGGCCAAAGCATTTCAAAGATATGCTCAAGACCTCACTAAAACTTTTTGATTTTAATAGACACATAGGAAGCAAATGGAACCGGGTTTGAGAGGCAGATTTGACTCTAATCTTCAAAAACGCCAGCAGACCACCAAGTTTTGACTGAGAACCGGTCACTGCATGGCATCTATAAAGGTTTTGTATACAGAACGAATGTCCATGTGGAACTGGAATCCAGACCTAGAACACAAACTTCAGGGACTGTCCAGCTTCATCGCCAAGGCGACAGGTATGGTCAGGTGGGTGTAGATCTGTAACTGAAGCTATATGCGCAGCGCTGCTATCTGGAAAATACAATGGACTTGGCCCTGGCAACAGGCTTGAAGTTCTAGTATGACCACAGAATAAGATATCGGAAGTTGCTGCACAAAACCAGATGATGTGGTATACATTGCTTCGTCAAGGTGCAGCGGTTTGTGAGACATCCAGAACAGCACACAGAACTGAGGAGACAAGCAGAAGAAATAATACATCAATATTGCAGACATTCCATGTCCAAGATCATTCAGGCCTTCATTAGTCATCTACACACCATAGACTGGCTCTATCCAGTAATCTTTTTATATATTGGATGAACAGAGTGGTCTTCATCATGTGATGACGTGAACAACAATTATATTGAACCCATTTGTTATATGAAATCAGTGAACAATAAATCAGTCACACAAGATCATCACTGCAGGCCAATTCATTATTTGAAGCATATAATGTAAAGAAGAAGGGTTGGGACACTAGATAGAAATAAGAAGTTGTGGATGTTTGGGATTGCATGACAGGCAACATTGTACACAACAGAGAATGGTTATATAATATCAGTCAACAGGGATGTAGGTATTTTATTTGTTTTCTTTCTGTATATCAATGCATACAACCTTGAAGTCTTGTTTTTATTTGGAAGAACATGTTTACTCATTTGTTTTTGTTTCTCAGTCAGTAAGTCATGATTGATTATTTTCCACTGTATGTCTGATGATAAAATAGCACAAATAAATGTTTCACAATTCCTTGCTTAATATCTTTGTTTATTTTTGTCATTGTCTTCTTTAATATTTCTTGTGGTAGAAAATGTACCATAGAAAGAGGATAAGGAAGGCCTAGACAGAGCTGGAGGCTGATATTAAAAGGATAGGTATAACATGGAAAGAGTTGGAAGGGATGGCAAGAGAGAGGAAGAGCTGGAAGAAGTTTATTGAAGACCTGTGCTCCGCTGGGAGTTGAAAGGTAAAGAGTAGAAATATGAGTTTTCTGAAGAAACTGGAAGACATTGGCAAATATGATCTTGATGGTGCATAACTGTTACTGATTGGTACACAACAAATACTGTTGCTGATTAGTACCGCTGTGTGTTGCCAGGGCTGCGAGGCGAAGAGAATAGTAACACTGCAACCTACAAGGCATGTCGTAAGAGGCGACTAAGGTGGGAACCTAGGGAGGCTACACTAGTAAATAAAGTCGCAGAAAAGGATGTGCCTGCTACTTGTAAGGCACATAACTAGTACATCGCTCTTGGCTCAGATCACATACAAGTCACAAGGGTGATTAACAGATGTGTCTACGAGAATGTGGAGTAACAAGAAGAGACGGTTTAGAAAGGAAGACATCAGCAAAAAGTGGTACAACATCAGTGCTGAACTCGTCAAGAAATAAAAATTTAATGGTTCGCCACATAAGCGAGATTACAGACAGTACACCTCAAAGACAATATTACTCCGATACAGTGGATTCAAAGCAACAGAGACGACGAAAGACACTGTTTGGAAGCGCCACACATAAGCAGATTACAAACAGTACACCTCAAAGGCAATATTACTCCCATACAGTGGATTCAAAGGAACAGAGACGACGAAAGACACTGTTTAGGAAGCACACACAAAGCCCCTCTCTTCTTATTCTGATTTGCTAGGTTTTCAGCCAGGTCTTGCAGAAATGAAATATACGTATGCTGAATACAACTACCAACCAAAGTATCAGTCCCTTCCCACACTATCAATGTCTTCTAGACGCGCATCATGGTTCCCATAAACTGACTCATTAAGTAATTCTATTGAAAGGATAGAAGTGTCTCCACGACCTACTATATTTATAGAGTAGGTCGTGTCTTCACTCACCAATAGAGAAGTTGATAACTCTGCGCTAGTTCATGCTGTGGAAATTCGGGGTCCTGCTCAGCGCTAAAAATTCTCTGAGTGCACACGGTTTGACTACATTGTACCCTGATGCTTCTTGGGATCTAAATTACATACCTCTGAAGTCGAAGTAAAGCTAGCCTAAATGGCGAGGGACACTTGTGACAAGGAAAGCAAAATTCACAAAAATCAGTCAGAGCGCCATGACTACGCCTAACTGAATCCATGACTGACGAACGAAAAAAAAATCACTCGCGATGCCAATGAACCAGGGCTAATCGTAAACGTGCTGAGTGCAACCACACAAATCACAATGAGTGGTTAATTTGGTTGATAAGAAGGTCACTGGTGATGGATCAGTAATAATATTGTTCTGCTCTTTATTTATAAGATTCCTCCTGTGACACCCAGTTATAGGTTTAATGTAGATATGTGCATTGATTTTACCGAGGAGGAGGTAGCATCCGATAAGGACACTAGTCAGTCTACATTGAGCAAAACAATGCATGCTAGTCGGTAGGTCTATAGTTCAGTAACATGAGTTGTTTCCATGCACCATTGGATCGTCTTCATTTCCGTCAAGTTTATTTCCTTAAAATCGTCGCGAAGCAACTCTGTAACTGCTCTGATGAATTTTCATCCGTTCATATAAACCAAGTTTACCAATATTTGGGATCTGTACGATTTGCGCCGAGAATGTGAGCACGTTGCGGATGTATGACAGGCATATCCAAGTATCGGCCAAAAGTGATGCTAGGGTTGCCGGACCTAAAAGTGCCATACATCTTCCGATCATTCTGGCACTGAACGTTGTTTTGTTTTGCTTTTTTTAAATATCTATTCACCTTTATAACCGGAAGAGAAATACCTGAACTACGATACCTGATGATACAGTGTTTGTCAACATCACAAAGGGATTGCGACATTATTAGGGAAGTGAAAGATAAAACGAAAAACAAAATCTATATTTCAATGTAGCAAAAACAAAAATAATGACAAAGATAAAACAGACATGACAAAAGATATTTTTATCAATGAGAGAAAGTAGAAAATTGAACATTTTGAATATCTTTGTTCACTGCTAACAACAGATGGAAATGTGAACAGTGTTGAATATCTTTGTTCACTACTAACAACAGATGGAAATGTGAACATTTTTGAATATCTTTGTTCACTACTAACAACAGATGGAAATGTGAACATTTTTGAATATCTTTGTTCACTACTAACAACAGATGGAAATGGGATGAAGGAAATTAAAAGAAGAATAAACATGGCTTACAAAAATTAAACACCTAAAAACAGTATGGAACGGAACTGATGACAAAGATCAGAATACTAAGAGCATGTATATTCCCAGTGGCAACGTATAGGTGTGAAGCATGGACATTTAATAAAGCAGTGGAAAAACATATATGTAGCTTTCGAATATAAGTGTCCTGAGTGGTTACGGGCCCAATTTTGAGGTGTAAAGAATAGAACCACTGTTACCATGCATGTTGTAAGGGGTGACTAAGGAGGTTTGGCTGAAATCGGATGCACGTGTCCTAAACATGTAAAGATATACGTTTAGGTCTACCAACCAATGTGCAACGTATACACGTTCTTGAAAAGATCAAACATATCACAAAAGAGTGATTAAAATTGGTCATAAAGAACGCGCAAAGAAGAAGAATATAAGTGTTATAGAAGGTCCTCCGATATCTTGGACAGAGAAGAGAACAAATAGATCTAACAAAGAACTAAAATCAAGAAAACTGGCTGAAGAAAATTGGATATTTTGGAATATATTTTTTTTTTTGGCGTTCTCAATAGATTGGGATTTCAAAATTCTCCTAATAAAGGCAGCCATCGCCTCAGATTATAAAGCCACGCCATACAGTTTGTCTTGGACGCTAGTGTACGTGGGCCACCTCTTTTCTTCTAGGTCTGCATGCTGGGGCAGTTCTTGAGGATAAAATTTCCCTATGGTTTCTGCTTCCCCGTTTGTGCCGACCTCTTCCGCATAAATTTTTGGGCCCCTTTTGTTGGTAGGTTTGACATTTTTACTGCATGGCTAAATCTACGGGCGATTGTCGACCATAGAATCCGTTATCCCATTCCACATTGTGAGGGGTCGTTGCACCATGTTATCGCCTTAGGCCTGGTGCATCCGTTTCTGCAAGCATTGTTTCAGTTACCCTTCCCGGACACGCCATCCATTTCATAAACCCCCTTAGTCCCCTCTTACGACATGCTTGGGCGGGGAACGGGGTTCTATTTTTACACCCAAAATTTGGGGTGTAACCACTCGGCGATTTTGGACATTTAAAGACATGAAGGCTGGAGAAAACCATCATGGAAGGAGGGATACAGGCAAAGAGAAGAGGGAAAACCACAGAAGATGGATTCAGGATGTAACTTATGGTCTGAAGATGACGGCTGCAGAGGCAGGACATCTGGCATACGAGAGAGAGAAGTTCGGAAGGACTGTTGGGTGGCAAAGTTCCTGCTCAGGACAAGCTATTTGATTATCCAGCTACTGAAGCTTGTATATGAACTGATCCGAAGAGTAGGAGCATGCTGTGATAATTTTTCTGACGTGGCGAAGCCTTCCGGATAAGGGACGTACTCAACCATTTCAGATATGTATGACTTTTGTCGACTTCGGGAATTATTAGGTCTCAATCTATTTTTACTTTCGTGGAAGCTGATACGTTGAACATAGGACATATGTGTTACGTTTATATCCACCGTATTGACAGGCCCGGCCCAGTCATTAGGATGTATTGTCAGCTCTGCTTTGTTTTCCAGGTAGCGGCACGATCAAAGGTTATCCAAAGATAACACAGCCTTCTGAGTGATTCATTGAGTATGGTTCGAAAGGTGGAGGCTGGATCGGTGCGCAGGCAATGGACTGAATAACCACAAGCGTCAACAATTTGCAGAATTATACATATCTTCGTTCCGTGGCACATGGGTTTCGCTGGCAATGAGAGAGCAGACAGGCTGGCTTGCCTGCCACCATATCGGAGAGGTCAGCCAATGGATAGTGATGGTATTTTTGAATGCCCTTCATAAAAGTGTGGCCGCAAAAGATTTTCATTTAAACCAATCCACGTCAACTACTAGATTGCATGAGCTGGGATTGAAGATTGGAGTAGCAAGATAAGAATAGCACACAGGTATAGGGAGTAGGCTCATCAATCAAAATCGAACTTGACAGTCAGTCGCTGGACGCTGTTGGAGATATTGCGAAGGAGATCGGAGCACTTATGAACATGTCCGGAGTGCAATGAAGATATTCCAAACTTAAACACAGCTTGCCACGACGTTCGATAGCCTGTTCATCAAAGATGACTCGGGAAGGTTGGCATTGACTATGGAGTTATATTCAAAGAACACCACAACATCCATGCCTTCGACATCTACTTGGAGAGTGCACTTATGGGTTTGCCGAGTATTAGTGTGTTATAATGAGATTCAATAACTAAATAATTTTTTAGGGCGTGAAGTGAAACAACTTTTTTATACCTACTTTGTGTTACCAGAGCCAAACATGGACATTGAGCAAAGCGCAGTCACAAAAAATAAATACATGTGAAATGGTTGCCTGCAAAGTTACCAACAACACAAGAAAAGACAGAATCACAACATCAGCATAAGAAAGAAAGTTGGCACAAACCGTGCTTGAATTACATAGATAAACAAAGAATGAAGTGGTTTGCCACTTAATAAGAATGCATCCCAAACTCCACAGTATACAGAGTCTTCTACAACAGAACATCAGAAAGAAGACAAGAGGAAGACCACGGAAAAAATGGTTGATGGCGTAGCAGAATCCTGTGAAGGCAAAGATAATCAATCACACAAGACGAGAACAGCGCAAGACAAAAACAGAAACCACGACACTGGCAACAAACCGTAGCAGTGTGACGACAAAAGAAGAAGAGTGATAACACAAGCCACACTGCCCGATGACAAATGGACAAGCAGCATTTATTCACCAGTCTCAATTATTTTCATATCAAGCCCTAACACTTATAACTAAATGAACACAAAACTATGCACATCGTCTTCATCATTGCATATTTATTTCTGCTGTTGTAACTTTCCTGGCAATTTTAACTACCCAAAACAAGTTTTCAAGATGGCCGAATGTAGAGATCAAATACCCCATTGATTTCCAGGTAATTTTATTATCTTTGTCATAAGTTATTAAATATAGAAAGCTAGTACACTCTGTAATTTAGCTGTCTTTGGTTAAACAAGTTAAGATTATCTTATTAATCAGTTATTTGTGCTAACCAATATTAGAATTACAACATAACAATATCAGATCACTGTTAATTTTGTTGACAGTTTTTAGTTTTGTTATTGTTGATTTATCTGTCCCAGTCAGTGGGTGAGATTCTGTGTTGCTAATTATACTTGCTATCAATCTAAGTGATCTAGTTTTATTCATTTACCCAAATAAATGCACTGCAAGGGATGTACTCAGTACTGTGTTTCCAGCTTTATGCTTGAAAGCTACAAGAACATGTTAAGTTATATCCCCATCCCATTCTGATTCTCAAGTCATATCACAACAATTCATTATTCATAATCGTCATCACTGAACTTGAGTTAAAAGTTATAACTAATAGACTACTGTGTTACACCCTTCACAATATTTGCGATATACACTGACGATAACTAACACTTACACTAATACAAAAAACTTAATTAGGTATTATTCCATTGTAAACATTTACATTGTATAATACCATTAATACTATTACTATACTACTATTAGTAATTTATTGTATATAACTGCATTGTAGCTTACCTAGATAACAAATTACATTCATAAACTTTAGTCTCTATGCAGATGAGTCCAGAAAGTATTTCCTAAACTTGACACCATCTTGTCTTAGGTCATTAAATGGCAAACAACAGGTACTGGAGAATGTTCTTCTTCAGATGAATTGATTATTTATCAAGAAACTGTAGAAGGAGAATATGTGCAGATAGAAAAATAAATGGATTGACAACATAGCTGAAAAGATGGCATCAGTAAAATAATATTCAAATAATATTCATAACAGACAGGAAGAGCAGAGATAGAGATCTTCCTATCAGCGTCTCCCACAATGTCAATGTTAAGAGGTGAAGAAGATGAAGAAGCAATAATAAATATAATATTTTAACCTAAAGTTTGAGCTTTGTTTGTATAGGAAACTGATTTGTGATCAGTTTTAAAACTCAGTCTAAACTAGGAGATGGTTGCCTCTATGAAGATGAACGTCAGTTGAGTTTCTTGTGGGTTCCCGAGAAATGGATTAAATAAAAATAATCTGTAGCTTTGTTAGAGGGATGTTTCGTTGGCGTTGGTATGTTGGACAGGACTGCAGGGTATGTTCTGGGTGCGTTCAGTCTGACATGCACACTGCGAGTCTGAGCTGGTTTTTACTCTGTGCATGTGGTGGTTGAGCATGCAGTGTCCTGTTCTGAAACGAAAGATTGTTGTGTGCTGTTTTCTGTTGAGTCTGCTGATGGGATTTTGTGGGCGTTTTCTGCCTCTACTACTGTTTGTATTTTTGTTTGATACGTGTCTTGATCAATGGTAGTGACACATTGGGTTTTGGCTTGTATCAACTTTGTTGTTTCCTCCTTTGCCAGTTTGACTCCTCCCTCATTTCCTGATATGCCACAGTGAGCCAGGATTCACTGGAGAATAATTTAGTTGTTTTCTGTAAGCTGTTTAGCTGAAATGTCAGCTCCCTCCCCATATTATCTTGTGGTTTTATTTGTGTGTCTTGCAGGACTAACATGCTGTAGCACAGGAAGATAAGTTTGTTATTTTGTATGTTTCTTTCCTCCAGTATTTTCATGGCGTGGACAATTACCTGTTGCTGAGTTCTGAAATTTGTTGAGAGTTGTTTGGGGTGCCATCTTGGAGTATAAGGATGGCACCGTCCTCTTTCGCTGTTGTGTCAGATGATCTATCAGTGTATATAGGTGTCTTCACGGGTCTAGGATTTGAGGTATCAATGTGTTCAAGTGCCTTTGCTCTCAGAATGAGATCTGTTTCTTCAGTCTTTTTGTCTATATCTGGAATTGTTGTTAGCACTGTAATTAGGCTGTAGGTATGTGTTGTTTATGTTAGTATCATTTCCCAGGTTGCTGCTGGGTCTTTTGAGAGGATGTTTCTGTATTTTTACAGTGATATTTAAAAGTGGTGGACATGGTATCCTTTATGCTGTTTTTTAATGGTACCATTTTGTGCATGGAATTATTTTTGCAGCGCTTGAATTTTTCTGCTAAGGTAGCCTTTTCTTTTCCCTGATGTTGTCATAGGATCTTGAGGCCAGCAGTTACCTTCATTTCTTTGATTGGTGTACTACTCAGACCTCCGGTTATGATCCTGCTTAGTCCTGTGTTGTATGTACATCTGTGATATATTTAGGTTGTGGTTTTTGCATCTGCATCCCACCAATTGGTTCGTGCTAGATTTTTCATGTCATAGTCTGAGTGTGGCTTTCCTTTAGATTTCTTGTAGAGCAAACACATCGTGAGTCTTTCTTTTTTCTTTCTTTATCTAATCCTGTTTTTCCTCACAGAATCAGCATAGAAGAGCTTTCAGAACAGGCCTCTCGTGTGCGCTTACATAGGTGTCTTTCACCGCCTCTGTTATTTATGTGCTCCACCTTTTGTGTGGACTATATTTTGGTTAATGTTCTTCTTCTTTGCGTTCATTCTTTACGATCAATTTTAATCACTCTTTGTGATATGTTTGATCTTTGCCAAGAACGTGTATCGTTAGCATTGGTTTGGTAGGCCCTAAACACATAGACTTCTACGTTTATGACACATGCATCCAATTTCAGCCAACCTCCTTAGTCACCTCTTACGACAGTGTGGCAGGTAAAATGGTTCTATTCTTTACATCCCAAATTTGGGCCCGGTAACCACTGGCGGTTAATGTTGATATCATAGTTTTCTTCTCTAGATAAACCTCCTAAAAAAGTACATAAACAGGACTAGACACATAAAGTTGTTCAGTGATATGATGGCTTCCACATGGAAGCATAACATTTGTGATAGGATAATGCCATTTTTGTCTTTTTATATTTAATCAAATATAAAATATGAACTTTATAATATATATAATATAGAATATATAATGTGTCATAATTTTACACAGGCAGTAACTGGCATCGATGACTTTGATCTATGCACCTCTATACTCACACAGCATGACTGGAACCTTGAGGTGCCTATTTTTGTTGTAATTACATTGTTTGTGTTTGTTCAGTCTTACAATGCTCGCAGATTTTCTTCCAGCATTTTGTCTAGACTAATCTATCTTATCTACACTATGCACAGAGTTATTCAAAGTCAGTGGTTCTCATAATGTTTGTGTAGTGGAACCTTTTAAATACATATAAATATACGTTGGGCATCAGCCACCCATTGATTATATCAGCAGATTTCTTAATTTTTGTGTCATTATGTAGATTTTTATCGACAAATGTGTATCTTATTCATCAAGTATCATCATCATCATGGGCCGCTCCCTCAAGGTTGCTGCAATGAATCTCCAGCATCCTCTGTCTTTGTCTTGGTGTTGCACACTGCAGACTGTAACCTGTCCATTTCTTAAAGTTTCCCTCCCACTTATCTCTGGTCTTCTCTTGCTCTTCACCTTCAACTTTCCTCTAGTAAAAATGTTATCATGTTGTCATGTCTTTTATGTGCCCAAAATACTTTATTTGTCTGAATTTTATTTCTTAATAATTGTTTCTTCATGCCTAGTTTTCCTAAACTTGTTTATTTGTCTGTTTTTCTGTCCATGAAACTCTGCCTATTCTTCTATATATCCACATCTCAAATGCATCAATTCTGTCTTCTAACTGCTTGTTCATTGTCCATGTTTCTGAGCCATACATTAATATAGGATATATATAGCATTTGATCATTCTCATTTTAGCCTGTTTGTAATTTGTTTGGATGTCAGTAACTTCCCCATACTATTACCCTTGGCCATTCCTATTATCTTTTAAATTAATGTTATACATCTGCCATCTTCTGTTATCATCTGACCAAGATATAAGTAATTTTTTACTTGTAGTAATTCTCCATGTATTTTTATATTCATTTTAGGTTTCTCCCTTTTTGTTGATTTCCATAGTATTTGTTTTCTGTATGTTAATGTCTAATCCAATATTCCTTGCTAGTTTTGTCCAATTGGTTCACTAGTTCTTGTAATTTTTGTTCACTTTCTGCTACCAATACCGTGTCATCTTCTTCTTCTTTCTCGAATTCTGTATGCCTCACAGCGTCAGGTCAGGAAGAGATTTCTAAAAAGGGCCCTAGTATGCGCTTCATAGATGGTCTCTTTTGTCGCCTCTGTTATCTCTGAGGTCCATCTTTTGCGTGGCCGACCTTTTCTTTGTACCCATTGTATCGACAGCATTGCTCTTTGGGGTGCACTGTCTGATGGTAATCTGCTTAAGTGGCCGAACCATTTAATTTGTTGTGTCTTGATGAAGTCTAGTACTGATGTTGTACCCACTTTTTCCTGTCTTCATTTCTCAACCGGTCTCTTCTTGTTACACCCAGCATTCTGTGTAGACACTTCATCTCTGCATTGATTTCTACACCTGAGTATGCGTATGTGTAATCTAGATGTAACTTCTTGCAGCCTTGTCCTTTGGTGCGTGTGTCTGCTAGTCCTAATATTGCTATTTTACGTTTTTCCATTTGTTCTACGATGTCTTGAAATTTTCCTCGTGCTCCACAGATATTAATAGTGCATATCTTGATGTTATTTCTTGGTTTCCCCCTGTGTCCCTGCTTCCGTTTCGGAAATCTCTTCATATTACTGAGACAAATTAGATTATACCACTGCGCTGCTAGGCCTGTCCCAGTGGCTTCAGAATTCCCAGATGGGTCACGGGCATTTCTTGACTATCACATCCAGGCTAGAATACACAAATTCCATCCAAAGAAAACTGAAAATCGACTCGGTTAGAGGCGGAGAAATTCACAACCAGCTTGCACGCCCATCTTGACCGGAAGTCACCAGCATGTCTTAAGTTATTTATTATTTGCCCATTGATCTTGAGTCCTGGCATTTCCTCTAGTTGTTTGAAGATTTTCTCTGTGTAGATGTTAAATCGGCTTGGTTGCCTCACTCCTCTCTTTATGTCTATGTATGGGATAGCTATTTTCATATTTTATTATTGCTGTCTGTTCCCAGTATATGTTGCTTATGGTCTGATATCATCCCCATCTAGGCCTATTTCTTGTAGACATATGGTTAGCTTTTCATGTTGGACTCTGTCAAAAGCTTTGCTATAGTCAATGAAACAAAAGTAGATACTTTTTTGCACTTCTGTATACTTGTCAGCTAGTAGTCTTATCCTAAGTGTTGCCTCTCTTGTTCCTATGTTCTTTCTAAAGCCAAACTCGCCCGAGTGGTTACCGGGCCCAAATTTGGGGTGTAAAGAATAGAACCAATGTTACCTGCCACGCATGTCATAAGAGGCGACTAAGGAGGTTTGGATGAAATCGGATGCATGTGTTCTAAACATGTAGAAGTCTATGCATTTAGGGGCCTACCAAACTAATGTGCAACGTATACACGTTCTTGGCAGAGATCAAACATATCACAAGAGTGATTAAAATTGGTCGTAAAGAACGAACACAAAGAAGAAGAAGAAGAAAAGCCAAACTGTTCTTCTCCTACATCTATGTCTATCTTGTTTTTAATTCTTTCATGTATAATCTATAGCAAGGAAATAATTGTTTTTTACAATACTGAACTAAAATGTTAACATTTTGTTCTTTGATGTCTCAGTTTTTTGCAGTGTCTGTAAGTAATGTCTTGCTTCCCTTGGCATGCAGGTAACAATAAGAACAGTTTGAAAACCACTGCACTAAGTTAGCATACAATAATTATTATTTCTTATCATCACACAAACTTTAAGTGCTCACACTTTAAAAAAAAGACTTTAGTTGAGAATGTGCAAGTTTATTGTTACAATCACTTTCAGAGGGCTGTTAACAGCATCATGGGTTTTGGACCCACAGATGGGGTGGTTTCTTACTGATGAAGTTGGACCATCTGCTGAGCATCTAAATGATCTCTCCCAACACACTTCTGTTGGGTTTGGATCTGAAATGTTCCTGGATGGGATGGGAGTGCATGTGCGAAAACCAGATCATGGAGCATCAGAGATGACATCTGGTGTTTCCTACAGCTCTTCACCTTTAAACTTCACTAGTCGAATGATACACTTAAATGTGGAATACAGAGATAAGAACATCTCTGTGGTGCTGCCTGATACGGAAACTATTGGTGCGTATAAGATTAATTTATTGTGTTTTTTAAGTTTCATAGGGGGTCTCTGTGGCTAAGTGGTTAAGCAATTTGCCTTGTGAGTCGAAGGTCGTGGGTTTGAGTCCGGACTGCGTCATTCTGTTCACGAGTGCAGTTTTTCCAGAGACCTCTAGGATTGTTGCTGGAGCTACGGAGTTCGTGCTTTGTGCAAAACTCTCGACAGATGGCGCGCCATTTCTGCGGAGAGGGACCGAGCCGTATGGGGTAAAACCCGGGCAAGAAGTCAATCCTTCAGCTTTAAAGTTTAAACCCTTTAAGTTCCATAGATATTATACAACCGACATAGTCTATAGGAAGAGCCGCTGTAGCGTAGTTGTTAGTGAACTCGCTCCGCAAGGCTGGTGGTCGGGTTCAGCTCCCACAATGCGCGTGGAATTTTCCGACCACAGCGACTCTCAGTCGACCCAGCCTCAACTGGGTACCAGACATGCTCTGGGAAAGTAAGGCGGCCGGCGTGATGCTGACCACATCACCCATTGTGTGCAGACGGTCAATGAAAAATACAGGTCTTAACACTGTATTGACCTATATACCACGAGGTATGAAAGGTTCTTTTATTTTAAATAGTCTATTGGTGAAATTAAATTTCACCAGTACCAGTGTATTGCATAGTTTGTTAATTTTACAAGTTTTCATTTGCTATTGTATTTGCAAATTTTCTGCTAAATACAATAGTAAATGAAGAGCTTTTAAACGGACATAATAGGGCATAATTTTAGACCAAAATTAAAAGCGGAGGTGAATTGGGCATGTATGTCATATACCAAAGAGGCATTGCCTAGGACAGCTCTCCAATGGACAGCAGATGGGAAAGAAAGCCTGGATAACCAAGGTCTTCCAAGTCCTCTTCTCCTATCCAAGGCTATCTTTTCCAGATCTCTCCACTCTCTCCCCATTTTCTTGCATTCTGTCTCCAACTCCCGCCTCCAGGTGTTTCTGAGTCTTCCCTTACCTCTATTACCCTGTGTTCCATTGTAGGGTCTGTCTCATAATGCTGTGCTCATAGTGACTGTTGATATTTAATGCCAATATGTGTAATGATAAAATATAGATTGTGTTGTACTGGTAGATATTGTATTATTATTACATTCGAGTGGTTACGGCCCAAATTTGGGGTGTAAAGAATAGAACCACTGTTACCTGCCATGCATGTCGTAAGGCGACTAAGGAGGTTTGGCTGAAATCGGATGCATGTGTCCTAAGCATGTAGAAGTATATGCGTTTAGGGGCCTACAAACCAATGTGCAACGTATACACGTTCTTGGCAAAGATCAAACATATCACAAGAGTGATTAAAATTGATCGAAAGAACAACAAAGAAGAAGATTATTACATTATTATTATATTTCATATTGAGTTTGTTTCCTGGAGAAATCTAAATAAATATGTCTGAAATTTGACTACAGTTAAACTGTCCATTTGGTTTTGTAGGTCGCATAAAAGAAATACTAGAAACTGAGCTTGGATCCCCGAGACAAACAGCAACTGAAAGGTTTGGTCAAGCGAAGTGGATGACATGGTATGTTTACACAATTGTGATTGTGGTTGTTTATGTATTGGGGGATGTAGACGTACCCTAAGAAGATGGCTCCAGATATTAAAGAAACCATGAATATGACCATCGGCGAAGTGGGTGAACTGGCTAGAGACAGAGTGAATTTTAGATGCGCTGCAAAGAGACCAACGTCCTATAAAGGATAGGCACTTTGATGAGAGCGTATCTATTTTTAGCATTTCAGTTAAAACTACCAACTTTCATCCTTGGTGAAATTCTTTTGGATCTTTAAATTCTCTCTTATTCCTTTTCCATTCTCAGTGGAATAGAAGGACTTGAACTTATCACTAATATTTATATCTTCTTCTACTTTGAACGCTCCATATCGACCACTTGTTAACCACTTTTGTGATTTGTATGTGATCCGAGCCTAAGAGCGATTGCGCTGTGCCAGTTATGCCTACAAGTGTGCCAGTTATGCCCTCAAGTAGGCCAGCACATCCGATTTCTGCAAGCTTTTTATTACTAGGGTAGCTTCCTAGGCCCTACCTCAGTCGCCTCTTACGACATGGCTTGTAGGTCACAGTGTTACTATTCTTTGCTCCTTGTGTGCCTGGCAACACAGGCCTAACATTTATATTAGTTTTCAATTCAGTGTTCCCAATGGAACATGTGCTGACATAACACTATGTCTGTTTATCATTGCAGGTTCTGTAAGAGAACTTTTGTATTATATTTTCTGTGCCCAAAATATGACTTTTTTATGTTGTACTTTCAGACAGTTTTGCAAGATCTGCACTTACAAGGGAAAAAACACTATACTTGCTAACTCCTGAAATCACAAGTCCTACTATTAATAAAACAGTGACACAAGAGGGAGAAGGGTAAGGATAAAAATAATAATTTTGATTAAACTGTGGGTTAATATATGGAGTATGAAGGTCAAATTTAGTCACCTAGTCTTAAAGAGTGGGGCAGATTAGTGTAATACATAAGAGTTCGCCTATTGACTCTGACACATGAGGGTTGTAGATTCAATCCACACTTGACGTTTCACATGAAGGAAAAATGGCCTAGAAATATTGCGGGCACTTCATACCCTAAGGTCTTACTACTGCCTTGTAGTTAGACTGGGGACAATCAAAGGCTAGTGGAGCAAACCGATACAAACTGGACGGTAAGCAAACTAAGTAGTCACCAAAAAAAAGACAGGTAACCTGGACAGATGACGCTCAACAATCCGGAGGAAGGTTGTCTAAGAGTCGCTACCCAAAAAGAAAATAGCAACCTGCTGCTTTGCAGGTAGGCTGGGACAGCCAAGGCGGGCGGAGAGCGGAAGCCAGTAAGCGGGCTGAAATCGGACACGTCGCTGAAGGATAAGCACCAGAGCTCCAAATGGCGCTGAATGATGTGGCGTAAAAAACCGTTCTTGGCAAAGGCTGTTTATATATCACAATAAGAATGATGAAAATGGCCAAAAGAACGATCGCGCAGAGATACCTAAGGTCTGAAAAACCGTTTTTATGCGGTGTAGGGGGAGGGGCATGGGCCATAAATTTAATGGTCATAGCTAGTGCAGTTACGGAAACTGATGCTCCACCTTTATGATCTTAAAGAACCAAAATAGCATTTAGGGCAGCACCAGTTTTGACCATGTTCTCCAAAAATGAATTGGGAGAGAAAACTAGAATATGAAGATAAATCTGTTTCGTTATTATAAATTGTCTTTCAATGATGTTCATTTACAGTGTAGATATGCCTTTAAAATATTGAATATGTTTGTCTTTATACTTGTATCTTCTTTCTATCTGATTCAGGACTTCACATGGACTGGAAGGTGATAGAGAATATACATTAAATTACTTTTCTGGATGGCTCAAAGTACAAACATTTCAATCATAAATTTTCCAGCAACAGAACTGTCAGAGATGTGAGTCCCTGTTAGTTTACATCAACATTTTGATCAGATTTAGTACAATATAATGGTTTGAAGACTTTTGTAAGTTGAACATTAATCAATTAATTGCTCATTACTTATTTTTCACCACCTGGATACCTAAAATGGTTTGTCTGTTGGCTAACTACTTCAATAATGACATGAGTCGGGTTTGACAGTCCCTATGACCTATCAGATCTGATATCATGCTATAGTATAACTCCAGATTTGCTATTTTAAATTTGGGGTTTTGTCTGTTTGAAATCTTACATTTACTTGTCTGTATAAATGTGTGCCCAGTTGGATAACATGTTAACACTTAGATTGAAATTGATTGTGCCTGTCATAGGGGACCGCAGACGTTATAAACTTAAGCACACAAATCACACAGAGGGTTAACTTGTTTGATAAGAATGAATGCAAACAAGCAAATTGCGATAAGATAGCCATGCTTTGCTGAACTTGTTTTTTTTTCCAATTAGATAGCCATGTTTTGTTTATTTGTTGGTCTAGTTATTGCATTCATTTGTAACTTATTCAATAATACTATTATACTTTTATTTGTGCAGGTCAAACAAACAGTTTTCCTTTAAATGATGTACCCTGGACATCAGGGAAAGGGTGGGTGGTCAAGACCAGTTGCTGATGAAGTAAATTTTCTCAGAAATGTTATCTGTGACAGATTTTATCACAACATGTTGTATTCATTTAAAAAAAACTGATGTTACTACATATAATATTTTTAGGGGAGTGAGGGTGATGGGAGATATGTGCATAGAAATTTAATAGCTAGTGCAGTCAGTCAAAACTATTCATTTTAATTTTTTTTTGATGCCTCAGACAGAAAAACTTCTTGGCCTTACGAAGATTGAACTCGGTCTCCCGCGAGACCGCACTCTAATCCATTCTGCCAGACTCTCCACATGGTATTCATTATTTAGTGAATAAGTTAAAAGTAAAGAAATTGTTTGAAAACTATCTGATATCTGAAGAACACAGTGTTAGGTCCCTTTTCTATTTTACCAGCGTACATAACATGTGATGTCAGCATCATGCCCGTCGCCTTTTCTGCCTAGAGCTGTTCTGTTATCATGTGAGGCCTGGTGCATGAGAGCCATTTTTAAATTTTAAAACCCATGCTGATTGATTGAATTGAGACCACCAGTCTAGAATTCTGGTGCACCAACCACTGAGTTGCCGCTCCTATCTTGTTCAGTGAGGGAACAACAAAAATATATTTTGAGAATGTCGGTAAAGATTAACAAGTGAACTTAAACAGAAACAATGTTTCTATATACAGGTCTTGATTAAAATATAGAGAAACAATCACAGTATGTTGATATTGTGTTTGTTGATAATTTTATCTTGATATAAAACTTATCACACTTTGACTATTTGTTTATTTGCATTGTAAGCGTTTGTCTTTTATATTTTTTCTTCACATTCATCTTGAAAGCCTGTTTGTAGAATTCTGTTACTTTTCCCAGAAATGCGATATCTAAGCCTTTCTGCCTGAAGCCTTCACTCTTAGATCCTATTCATAACCAGATGCAGTGGTGCATCCTGTTTCAGAGGCTGCCACATAGGCGTTGGAGTTGGGACTTGGTCAGCTCGGGTTTTCTGTGACATTGACCTTGTCATTTCATTCCTTGTTATTTTTAAGCCACATACTTCTTTTATTGTTCATTCATCTAATTGTACAAATTAAATCATGATTTGAACAAAACAAAACTAATATGTTTCATGTTACTTAATTGTAGTTGTTTTCTTTTTTTTCCAGGATAAACTCATTACATGTGGCCTGAACTCCCCAGTTCATGATCGGGAAAGTAATGAAATCAGATTCTGCTACCATTCCTAAGTACATGATCCAGGGAGTTTTCTAAACCATTACTTACTATAGGGTCTTCATTATATTAGTCTTTTCATAGTTTATCTTGGGGCCCGCTGTAGCGTAGTTGAGTGAATTTCGCCCAAGGTTGGTGGTCTGGGTTCAGCTCCCGAATATGGTGGAATTTTCCTGATGCGACGGCTCTCAGGTCGACCAGTCTTAACTGGGTACAGAACACTCTGAAGAAAGGCGGCCGGGGTGATGCTGACCATATCACCCATCGTTGCCGGCGGTCAGTGAAAATACAGGCCCAACACTGTATTGACCTATATACCACGAGGTATGAAAGGGTTCCTTACTTAAAATAGTTTATCTTACCCGTGTGGTGCCGGGTCAAAGGGAAGCATAGAAAATTTCCACCGTGACCTACAAGGTATGTCGTAAAGGTGACTGATGTAGGATCTGGAAGCTCCTATTTTAAAAGCATGCAGAAATCTGATATGCTTGTAGGCGCTAACACGCATCAATCGCTCTTGGTTCAGATCACATAGAAATACATACAGTGGTTAACAAGTGGTTGATGTGGAGCATAAGAAAAAGAATGGTTTATCTACAGTCCAAATTTTGAAGCTGTTGGTGATAAGCTGTCTGATTTTCTTTACATATTTTGTTTTTTTTACTTTAAAACAGTAATATCATCTGCAAAATCTTGCATTTATCAAATTTCTCCCCTTTTGATGCTAGTTTCACCCTGCAACATTTTCTTATCACCCAGTCAATGGGCCCCTTCAAACAATAGGGAGATAAAAATAACCTAGCCTTTCTTAACCTCGCTTTACCTCAGTGCGGGCTGCACTGTGAACCATCATTTAAGCTTTGATATTGTTTATTATTTTAGCTAGTAATAATTCTCTCTGGATCACCTCCCAGATCGATGTACCAGATCTCCATAAATTTTATTCATGTGAAATCTGATTTATGCAGCCTAAGCATTGGTGTGTTTCGTAAATCTTCAGCACCATTTAGAGCTCTGGTGCTTACCCTTGGCGATGTGTCTGGTTTCAACCAGTTTTCCCATTTGCTCCCCGTTCTGTAGCTATAAAATTTTTTTTTACGGTTGTGGTAGTAACCCCGTCCAATTTTATCGCCCTTATGATGGGGGTGGCAGGTAACAGTGGTTCATTTTTTCCCCCCTAAGGGCAACCCACTGGTTAAAATTCATAGCTTTTCAGAATATTTCACTTTTTCAACCATTTGAAATTTGAAATTTAGAATAAGGGGTTTTTACTTCTCAATTTTTTCCCTAATTTAATCTTATGTTTAAAGATTTAATCTAAGAGCTTCTTGGTCTAAAACCATCTTGTTCTCCCTTTCCCATCTTTGACCTTTGATTCTTTGAAAAAAAACTTTTTGGTCATTACGAAAATGGGGGAAAGACTGTCTATAATTTCTAGTTGGGAAAATCTGGGGTTCTTTGCAGTCAAAAAAATCTACCCAACTGGGGTTTGAACCTGGGACTGCATGTCTATGACACAATGTCATATGAGCACTTGCACTAACAATTCTATCCCCCTTTCATTTCATTTGTAAAGATTGTTTAAAATGTTGATTGAAAAATTGTGATTTATTGTGCTATAACAGTTATTTTTCCCCCCTTCTGCCCCAGTGTAGGGTTCAAAATAGATTTTTTGTGCTAAACTTATTGTTGAAATAAACATTTGGTTATAGTGGCCATCTCTTTTGGTTTTTGGGAAATGGGTGGACAGTGATAGAGGAAGGGCGGCAGAATTACTCTTTTGGGGATGATATGTTCTCCGAGCCAAACACATCTCTTTTCTGGAACCCCAAATTACACTTTTTAAAATTTCAAAAAAAAATATGTAAAAAACTTTTCAAGATTCATTACTTTTTTTTTATGGAGTTTCCCCGTCCGTGTGGTGCTGGGTCTTCAAAGGAAGCAGGAATTTTTTCCTAAAGGCATGGAAGGGGCGACTGATGAGGACCAGGAAGCTACCTGTAAATAAAAGCGCAAAAAACGGATGTAATGGCCTCTTTGGCGTATAACGGCAACCAATCGCTCAGAGGCTCAGAACACATCCCCTCCAGATGGTTAAAAGGGCCGTTGGGACATTAAAAAAGTTGGAGATTAAATTTTTAAATATTTTTTAAACATTCTTTGATTTCTTTGGGGGTTATTTTGCCAGGCTTTTTTCTTCTTGTTGTTGATAACTTGATTGTTAAAACCACTAGCCAGATCTTCATCTTTCTAAACCCCTTCCTTTTATATGTCATTTAGTAAAATATTGTGGGGGTTTTTGGGAAAAGGTGGGGTACCCCCAGGGAAAATGACAGCCTTTCCCTGATGTCCAGGGATAGTCATGATCTTTTGGCCCCCACTTCTCCCTAGCTCATGTTTGGCCCCACCCCCCCCGGGGCAACAGTCCGGTGGGAAACAACATGAGTGGGGGGGTAATCCTGTAACCCCTCATTCCCCCCTTTTTTTTTCCCTCCCCCGCCCCCCCCCCAATACTCAACCACAGTGAGGCTCAATGGCCTCTCTTGACCATTCAGATCTCCCAAGACTACAGCTCTGAGTTGATGTGGTAAACTTTGTATAATTTGAAATGTACAGCACCCTCTGTGGTTGGAAAAAGTCAAAAGGGGTACAACGATCTGAGGATGAGTTGTGTGCTGTTTTCTGACGGCTGACAACCGTACGGCGCAGTGACTCGGGGCATGACCCTTTTCCCCTTGAACTTTTGGGACACAAGCCTAGGTATAACTGAGCTCGCGTGACCACGGGAAACGGGTGGCGGGAATGAAAGCAACCTAGGGCCATTCTTGCACACGAAGCCCTCATCCTCTAGGTTGGCAGTTTTATTCTGGCCCCTGTGGGGGTGGGGGGGAAATCCGACCCCCCAGTTTTTCAATGCTATACAACAATAATGAAATTGGAATGGGACGGTTTTCAAATATCAGGTGCCCGACAGAGGGTAACGGGCTGTTCTGTGCAAAAATTGACTACTGGAAAAAAAAACAAAAAAATAAACATAGAAATACAAAAAACCCTTGGGAGGGAAGAAGGACCAAAGTGCCAGATGACCAAAGAAAAACATTCATTAATATCCTACAATTAAACATCTTGGGGCCCTAAAAACAAAAAATTGAACTCTAAAAATTATTACATGACCAAAAGGTACAGGGCCCCTTTTAAAAAACCCCTCACAAAGACGGGACCTGCATTGACTGGATACCGTTATCCCTGTAGGTGTCACTGCGGGGCCCAATCATACATCGAAAGCATTCAGGAGATGCACACAGCACCAGCCCACCCCACAGATGTGCAACAAATTACTATCTGGCACTCTGGAGGAAAATATACCATAAAAACATTTTCCCCCCAAAAAACACTCAAACTGCAGGCACCCCAGTATGAAAACTAAGCGGTGAAAATGGACATTTCCCCACGTTGGGGCTACCCAGACAACAAAGGACAGGAAAATTAATAAAAGAGCTATGTGATACAACAAATCTATCAGTATTACAGTCAGTCTCCCCCAACCCCTTGGGCCCCCCTCTCACTTACTCGACCTGACCTGAATCTGCTCATCCGACTTGACGAATCCCTTCTCAAATCTTGTGATATGGGAGTGATCCAAAAACCACTTTACTCTATAACAACTGTAACCCCAGGCCTGTCAAAAGCAAAAAGGGTGGAAACTAAAAAGCTAACGGGAGATTTTTTTCAAAAAACAACGTCTCTGTTGCACAAGTTGATGCCGAGGGAGACTTTTAACGAAGAAAAACAAAAGCAATTCAAAAACCCCATCATTATGTATCCCCAAAAGGAGCCCCAAAACACAAACCATTTTGGAACCAAGACATACAAAACACCATCTCTGAAAGAAACACATTAAAAAAAACTGAGTCCCCACATGGACATAAAGTGCAGTACAATAAACGTAAAGTAAAACTTGCAGTTAGGAAAACTAAAAAAGAAAAAAGGATAGACACATTAAAACTAGACTTCAGGCGTAATGGAAATAAGCCTGGGGGGGTTTCCAATCTGTCTGGGATGTGGAAGACTCCCAAAAAAGGTAGATGGAAGGAAAACAATCATTGAAAACCCGAAAAAGCAGAGCACTTCAACCGTTACTTTGCTAGTGAACAGAGCAGGGCTCCGAGATAGACAGAAAGGGAACCCAAGCAACAAAAAAAGCTCAAACAGTAAATCTTCCCTTTTTTAGAAAGAAAAAGTAGACAGGAATTGAACAGGCATTAAAAAATTGAAAAAAAGTCTCCTGGACCCGATAAAATCCAAAGGGGTGCTTCTAAACGGTCCTAGGAATACGTTCTCCATCTAATTAATATGACTGGAGAAATGGAATCCCCAAAGCCTGGAGGGTGCCCATATTATCCCTATCTGCACCAAACCCCCCGGTGAAGAACTACCACCAATCTCCCCAACATCATGTCTAGGGGAATTGGGTGAAAAAAATTTTAAATTTCGTCTCTACTGGTTTCTTGGTACCAACACCATGCCCCCAAAGGGGGTTTAGTCGGGAACTACGAGGACCAACTTTTGGGCTTCTCAAAGAATAAAACACTTCCCGAACAACAAAAAACACAGTAGCCATCTTTTTGACCTGCAGCAGGCTTTGAGAGTATGGGGAAAAAAGGGCCCCCTTTGAAAATGATGGACTTTGGAAAAATGGGGAAAATTTTACAACTGGATTAAGTATTTTAATTTACCTCGTCCCGACAAAACAATGATGCAAATTTTATCTAAAGGGGGTCAGAGGTTTACAAGGGGTCATCCCAAATTGCACCTCTTCCCCCATCAATGACCTTTCAAGTCAGATTACGTGGGCTATCCCGATGACCTGGCTATTTCAAAACATGAGGATGTAGAAAGTGGACAGAAAAACGGAGACCAAAAAAATCCCTGCACGCCAGGCGTGGAAACTAAAGTAAAACTGTGCCAAAAAATGTATACCACTTCACTATTTGCCCAAAGTTGCCAAACAGAATATCCCTTTAAAACGACAATCACCAACTGCTAAGAGAAAAAACATATCTTGGGTAACATGACCCCAGCTTAACCTGGGGAAACATGTTGTGAATGTAAAGAACAAAGCATTAAGAAGATTACAGCATTGAAGAAGCTTTGGCACAACAGGGGGTCAGACAAAGATATTGAGGGCATATCTTGGTTAAACCTCAATAAGTAAAAATGCCTTCTAACCTTGCCCAAGCAAACCTTGATTCCCCGGACAAATCAGAACAATCCTTCGTCTAATCAGCGGGCAATGAGGGCAAAACCCGGGATGTGAAATACACCTGGAAACCCCTTGGGTTGCGTGGGGGAAAATGCTGTTGAACATGAAAGGGGAAAAAAAATGAATCAAGATCACCCCAAAAACTCTTGTTGGGGAATGGGAAAAAAGAAACAGAATTAAACAAAAGTCAATCCTCCCCCCGTGTGAAATCAAAAACAGATACCACCTTCCAGAAACAAGAACAGCTGCAGGAGTAATGAAAAAAACCACCCATAAACCCTTTTCACCCGTTGGGGCAAAATGATAGATGGCCCGCTCCAATCAACCTTATGATACATCTCAAAAAAACCATTGATGCCTACCCCAGAATGGATCATGTCTTAAGTGGATCCATTTTGCCCCATCAAAGCAGGTTACGACATATACAATCCCAGATGATCATCCGGGGCTGTTTGGTGCATGGGGGAATATCTAAATTTTGAGGCTGAAATTCATGCGATAGAACAGCGTTGTCCACCGAAAACTTTTTTCATGCCTTTCCATCAAAAGGGACAAACATAATTATCTTCCAATTTTCTGCCCTTCAAACCCTAGAGGATTGGACGTAAATCTAATTCCCAAAACCCGATATTGACAGACATTACATCACATGACATCAAAATAACCATAAATGGATCCCCGGACATTCAAACACACCTGGAAATACAAACAGTAGGCTGCCGAAAGGGTCCAAAGGACAACCCAAACCAGCAACAACTTCCCCTACACAAAGCAAACTAATGACAAAAATAAAGGGAAAATTTTGGTAAAATGGGCCTGGGGAAAACAGGAAAAGGGTGTGTACACCCATATGGCCAGCCCCAACCCTTTGAAAAATCAACCACCTTACAAAAAGTGGGCACCATTTTTAACTCCCAAACCCCCTTTAACATTTAAAAATCACCCGCAAATCCCTCCCCAACACCTCCAGGTGCCAACTTTTCACATCATTGAAACCGTTCCCCCCACCTCTTAAGTGTCAACACTAGATAAACAGAAAACCCCCCAAAGGGCCCGTTGGAACACACTATCGGGAAATAAAGAACAAACAGAAAATGCAGATCATACATTTGGGGGGGAAAGCTCAATCCCTGGGTCATTGAAGAAAAGAAAAGTAAAAAAATTGTCATAGAATGGGTATTTTCCCCTTTTGTCAAAAAACAAATAATGACAGGCAAAAAAATCAAAAATCTGGAATCCTTCTCAGGGCCTCTCATTCAAAACTAGTTATATTTTGGCATGAACTATTCCCGCTCCTATAACATAACAACTTAAAACCCCATCCCTGGTCAGTAACCAAAAGATGGTTTGATGAACCCAAATTACACACAAAACAAGCTGAAATGCAGGTTATTTAGGGACCTCTAATGATATATATAAAATAGTTCCTTATATTAAAACAGTCTTGATTTCATTATTTCCATTCAGCTCATCCTCGCTCTTACATGCCCGCTGCTCAATCGCATTCTTGAATGTTTTGTAAGCTCACGCCTTGGCTGGATTTTCCCAAACACTTTCACACTGTCAAGTGCAGCACTTTATTCTTCTGTCTTTCTATACTTACTGTAATTATTTTTTGTTCGTCCAGCTAGTCTTTCTCAATATCATATCGCTTGCTCCCTTATTCTAGTCCATTCCCAATAGACCATAGTGCTGGACTTATCAAAAATATTTATATTAGTTTCTCCCAGTGTTCCCAATGGAATATAATGTTCTTCTTCAATGCTCCATATCGACCACTTGTTATAATAGGTAAACCCTAAAAACAAAGTACTACAGTTTTACAAAATACATAAACAGTAACGATAAACAGCAACGTTTCACCAAAAGGCCTTTATCAAGCAAACAATACAACAAGAATGACGAATTTCGAGAACACTACAAATGGACGATTACATGTGGAAACATAAACCTATCTGATGAAAATATGGAATAAAGCGAACAACGAAATGAGTGCAACAAAACCGAAAGTGGAAAAAGGGGAGGAACAATAAACAATATAATTTGGGTAAATGACATATATGGAGCAAACACACATATAGATAACAAGGCACGAGATAAGACAGTACTAAGAGCATAGGAATGTAATGCGTTGAGTCCAGAGGTCGCAAAGTGCCATAGAATGAAATAAAACGGTTCTCCAGGGGGAATCGACTGGTCATCGGAGGAACATGAAACGGATGGCTGTGACCTGGACATCGTCAACTCCTGAATGGCCAGTATCATTGAAATGAGTGGCCACAGGGGTCACAGAGCGTGGCGAATATCGCGTAAGTGTTGGGCAAATCGGTCCTGAGCCTCTTCGGTTTCACCAATATAGGCCTTATGGCATCGTTGCAGGTGATAGCATAGATGATATTACGACTCACGTGAAACTTCTTGAATGGTATAGGTAGCTTTTGGAAAAAAGACAGTACGGGTCTGTATTACATATGCACATGATTCGCCGACTGCCACATTGGATGGGGCCAAAGTGACTCTGGATGTTAGGCGGCGACTGTGTCACAAATCCTGAGGCTTCTGTCCCGTCTCTGCGCTACCAAGGATAGTGTTGGAAGACTGACGTGTCTCAGGATCAGACTGAAGAATAGGGAGATGATGGAATAAGACCTTTTTGACCAGGGAACTATGAGGGTGGAAAGGTAAGATAAGTTTAACCCTGTCAGACTTGGGGGTTCTAAGGATGTTCCCTTCACCACTTGTTATACCACTCTTTGTGATTTGTATGTTATCTGAACCTAACAGTGATTGTACGTTGTGCCAGTTATGCACCTATAAGTAGGCCAGCACATCCGATTTCTGTGACTTTTTATTTACTAGGGGAGGTTTCCTAGCTCCTACCTCAGTAGCTCTTACGACATGCCTATGTAGGTCATGGTGTTACTATTCTTCGCTCTCCTTTGGGCCCGGCAACACATGGCGGAATATAATGTTGAAATTGTTCCTAACTGCCAATGTCATTAATTAATTACGGTTTGTACAACAAAGATATTTTATAAATATGGGTTATTATGTAGTCCATTCCATCGTTAACATGTGGAATATTTTCTAATCTTCTTCTTCTTCTTCTTTGCTTGTTCTTACGACCAATGTTAATCACTCTTGTGATATGTTTGATCTTTGCCAAGAATGTGTATACGTTGCACATTGGTTTGGTAGGCCCCTAAGCGAATAGACTTCTACACGTTTAGGACATGTGCATCCGATATCAGCCAAACCTCCTTAGTCGCCTCTTACGACATGCATGGCAAGTAACAGTGGTTCTATTCTTTACACCCCAAATTTGGGCCCGGTAACCACTCGGCAATATTTTCTAATAAGACATACATTTGTATAGACGTGTTTCTGATAACATTTTTAAAGCATCAAACCCAAGTTTTTAGTACCACATCTATTGAGTTATACTGTAATATAGTGTCAGATCTGATTGATTGTAGAAAGGCTGTCATAGCTGACTCATGCCCATTGTGAGCATACAGCTTGCCTTATCTTGTTCTAAAACCAGATCTTCTATATGTAAGTATGCAATGAGAATTGAAATCATGAAATTTAAACCATCATAAAATTTATATGCTAGTTTAATTATAAACCTCACACATTCTTTTCATTAATTTGATATATTCTTGAATTTGTATATTCATACTTGCTAGTAAAAAAAGCGGTTAAATTTTTGAGTTGTAGTACATTGTAGAATAGTTCATCTTGCAAATACATAAATTAAACATCTGTGTTTTGCACTATCACTGTAACCTTGACCCTCCACCATCTTTGTTGTTTAAAAGTGCCCCGATGGTATCAGTGATGACAGGAGGCCTTGGAATACTTCACAACAGAATTTACAAAAAGGTAGTAACATGACCGATAATGTATGTTGTACATGAAGCTAAAATTTTATTGGTGAATGTTGATTATTATTTTACATTGTCAATGTGTGCTCTTCAAGCTCTAGAAGATGGTGGACATTGTAAATCTAAACTCTCCCAACTAGTCCTAGATATTGATAACTTGTTAAATCCCCTGACATCAAAATAACTAGATCCCCGGACATTCCCAAAAACACCCGGGATGATAAATCAGACAGGCTTGCTAAGAAAAAGGGCAACACAGGGCAACTAATCACAGCAACAACTCCCATACGGCAAGCAAATTCTAAGGCAACAAATAAAGCAATTTGGCTGAACAGATGGGCCATGGAAAACACAAGAAAGAGTTTCCGATACATGGCCAACCTAAACCTCAATGACAACATTAACCAACTTACAAGGAGATATCAGGCACCATTTTTTGACTCTGAACCCAACTAATACCACTAAATAATCCAGTAAACAGAATTCAACCACAACACACTCCAGAGTGCTAGCTGTGTGCACATCTTCATGAAATCATTCACCACTAACTCTTCAGGTGCCAAGCGCTAGATGATGTCTGGAAGATTCCTTTTCCTCTAAGGTCAAATAAAGGGAACACATTATATGGAACAAAAGAACAACTTAAAATACATGCAGATACCACTACAAATCATTGGGTTGAAAGGCAAGTGATGCTTGATCATTGAAGAAGAAGAACAACAAATATATTGATAAGACTCTATGGAATAGAAAAAAGTCTACACTTGGAGAGCCAATCCTTGATAAAGACATTTTGATCAAAATGTAGACTTTTTTGCTTTCACATAGTGTAATTGTCCTTAACTCTTTATTTTCTTTATTGTTCACTTTCTGTTATTTTGTCTTCCTATTCTGCTTCTTAGATATATTTATTTGGTAGTTATTCTTCTTCTGCGTTCTCACTAGATTGGGATTTCAGATTCTCTAATAAAGGCAGCCATCTGCCTCAGATTATCAGCCACGCCATACAGTTTGTCTTGGATGTTGGTGTAAGTGGGCCACCTCTTTCTTCTCAAGTCGGCATACTGGAGCAGTTCTGTAGGATATAATTCCTATGATTTCTGCTTCTCTGTTTGTGCCTACCTCTTCCTGCAGTAAGTTTTGGCCACCCTCATGATGGTAGGTCTGACATTCTTACTGCGTGGCTAAACCTCCGAGGCAGATTGGCGACCGTAGGATCCGTTATCCCATTTCTCATATTTGGAATTAATGTGGTATTAAAAATGACAGAGGCAGTGAAAAACACAATTTATGAAATGCACACAAAAGCCTGTTCTTCTTCTTCTAACTAGGGCTACAGTTTTCACTCTTGGGCAGCCAATGCCAGTTTAGAATCTGCATGTGTTCTGTAATTGTGGAATACTAGTGTAAAGGGTATTATGAACAGATGGGTGTGGTGGGAGGAGTTCTTGTCTAATTTTATGTAGTCCAGGACATTCAAGCAAGATATGCTGTCTGTCTACATGAGTGACTGCACTTTCTACAGTGTGGTAGGTGTGTGGGGTTTATTCTGTGTAGGTGGTAATTCAGTCCAACATGTAAAGCCTGTTCTAGAAATATCTTCCTATCCTGACACGCTACGGCAAAACAGGATTTAAAAAAAAGAAAAGTATCTTGCATGATTGATATGGATAGTAGTATTTTAAAGTGGACATAGATTGATATGTGAGGTTGTACTAATGTTAAGTAAGAACTATAGATTGATATGTGAGGTAGTACTTATGTTAAGTAGGAACCATAGATTGATATGTGAGGTAGTACTAATGTGATATGTGAGGTAGTACTAATGTTAATAAGAACCATAGATTGGTATGGGAGGTAGTACTAATGTTAAGTAGGAACCATAGAGTGATATGCGCGGTAGTACTAATGTGATATGTGAGGTAGTACTAATGTTAATAAGAACCATAGATTAATATGGGAGGTAGTACTAATTTTAAAGTAAGAACAATAGATAATGACTAGTCACAGATAGTAAATTTGATAGATTGATTTATGTCTTCTGTACAGATATGGAGAGTGTCATCCTCAGTTTTCGATTGGTAGTTTGGATGATGTCATACAAGAGTCACTAGCTGTTAAAACAGCAGATGTAAGTGAGACAGCATATTGATCACGGAAAGGAGCTTAACAAATGGCGTCATTGTGGCTTTAGAGTTTGCATACTTATCAAATATTTGTAATATTATTTTTACACAAGAAAGTAATTACCGTCTCATTTGTAAGATAACGTTGAAAGATTATTAGCAGAAGGAGATAGAAATATGCTTCATTTTTAGAAGCAATATGAATCTTTGTTAATTTGTTTGCTTCTTATATCAGTCTTGGTTAATTAATAATAATAGTTCTACCATATATGCTGTATTAACATTTTGTAATATTTTCACAGCGTAAGCTAATTGCTATCTACCTACATCACGACAACAGCATATTTGCAAATGTGTTCTGCTCCCAACTTTATGTGCAGAGGTATTGTGAATTATCTGAGTGTCCATTTCATAACATGGGCCTGGGACTTGACAGCTCCAGGGAATGCTACCAGGTATGAACTGTGTTGTTACATGATACTGCCTCTTCTTTCTTCCCTCAGTTTCAGAGGTTAATGGTAGTGGATCTCACATTGTCTGCTGCTTGTTTTTATAGTATGCTCTGACAATTTCATGTTTTACTTTTAGTGTTTCCATCTGATTTGTTCCTGTAACCTCATTTTTCACGGTAGCTTCAATAAGATAAAAAAAAATACTGATCTTACACTTTAATATCTTTCACAAAAAATATTATCTTTCTTAAAGCTGCACAAAGTTTATTTGTTCTCTTCTATGTCCATGATATACGGAGGATTCTTCTGTAACACTTATATTTAAAAACACATTTATGTTTTCCACTTCCTTGTTAAATGTCCATGCTTCTCACCCATATGTTGCTACTGGTAATACGCATGCTCTTAGTATTGAGATCTTTAATGTATATTACAAAATATCATTTATACCAACTTGCCTTTTCTACAAACCATGATGGTGCAGAATTTATGTCAGTATACCACTCCTGTTCATACTCTGTTGCATTATACCCAACACGAACTTTATACAGGTCACCCAATACAGTATCAGTAGAAACCTGAAAAGTAAATGTGAACATCAAGGTGAAGCTATTGAAATTAATCTAATATTAAAAAAAGACACAATTAGAATTAAAAATAAAATAATATTCCCAGCCAGTTTAGGAACATTTCAAAGGTTTCACATCATAGTAAACAATACTATCTTAACAGTGTTTGATATTAACTACAATAGTGCCTTGGCGTACATGTTAGTGGAAATTATTGACTTGCTAGAGAAGTATATTATAAAAGAAATCAAAATGGAGGACTCTAGAATACTTGACATTTATAAACTTATTTTTCCATAAATAAACCCTCCGCATTTCAAGCCTGCATCGGGCTCACTAGTCATCTACACACACAGACAACATCATGCAACTACATTCTCTTGGATGAAAAATGGTGGTCATCATCACCCGTGATGGACTAGCATCAACAGATTTGGGCAGCTTTGTTTGGTAGGTTCAAGTACATCCCTGTGATCAAATCTGCAAACTACCTGTTTATAAATTTAACGATAATTTTTCTCTCAGTCTCTCTATATCTCATTCAACTTTCCTCACTTCCTTTCACTTTCCCTCAAAATGGTTTAAAACTTGTGCTTGCACTTAAGAAATTTATAGAGGGTTCAATAGATGAGAGTATGCAGCCTTTACATCCTCATGATTTACCCCAGGCCCTTAACATATGAAAGACGTGGTTAAAGATGCAAACAATCACTCATGCTCAGTGACTCTATGAGCATGATGCAGAAGATCTGATTGGTTATGTACAAAGGCAGTGGATGCAATTAATACAAAACGGGACAATCCAGACACTTATCTTCATCTTTGTCCCAGGTCATTCTAGGTCAAGGGCAATGAAAGAGCAGATGCACTGGCGAGCAATGCTGCGATAGAGAATCGGTTTTCTATGGACAAAGCGTCATCATCAATGCCCTAAGAGAAAACATACACAATGAAGATTTCACTTCTTTCTTTTCTCCAATCTGTTTGCCTCAAGCATCAGGTCAAGAAGATATTTCTAACGGGCCTTTATGCGCCTAGAGAGTTTCTTTCGTCGCCTCTGTTATCTCTGAGGTCCATCTTTTGCATGACCGGTCTTTTGCTTTGTACCTAATGTATCGAAGCAGCATTGCTCTTTGAGGTGCACTGTCTGTTGGTAATCTGCTTACGTGGCTGAACCATTTAATTTGTTGTTTCTAATAAAGTCTAGTACTGATGTTGTACCCATCTTTCTTGATGTCTTATTTCTCAGCCGGTCTTTCTTGTTATGCCCAGCATTCTCGTAGACACTTCATCTCTGTCATGACTAGTTTTTTCTATCTTTTGTTGTCAGTGACCAGGTTTTGGCACCGGGAGCATAATGTGGGAGAAAGATTTGTTGAACATTGTTCATTTTGTGTTCACTGTGACATGTTTGCATTTTAAAGATTTCACTGATGAAGATAAAAGGTATTCTCTATGTTGATTGTGCAAGTTATACATGTCCATAATTGCTGCAATCTCCTAAGCATGTATTTCACTGTGTTTAGACTAGTAACTCCCATTCTGTTCTGGTTGATGTATCTACTGGGGTTTCTATCATATATATCTTGCCACACCTATCAGTATGCATAACTATTCACTAGAGGTCAACCTGAGGAACAAATGTGGTTAGCTACATTCTTTTGGAGATAATGTATGATGAATTTGAAATTATGAAACAGACAGTTGATCATATCAGAGAATTCAGAAGATGATTGCAGAAGAAAATATAAACTGGGTATGTTATGAAATAGGCCATACCAAATATGAAACCATTTTATTCTAATGATGGATTCCAATGTATGATCACAGTACTAAACAAGGAAAACTGAAATAAAATCATAACCTTAAAGTTTTGGATTTCCCCTTCTCTTAAAATGACTGGGTTATGTTCTTCAATGACTAATAGTTCTGAATAACCTTTGTCTCCATACAAAACTAGTACAAGCTGAGCTGTTGTCCCATGGCCAAGTCCTTGTCCTGTGACTGTAGTAATCTCATACGTAAATGCTGAAGATGAAATGAGAAATAACTTGAGTCTACCAGCATTAACTGTAACTACAGTACATAGAATTTTATAATTATAAAAAGTTTTTAGTAAATACACAAGTTTCAATTTTAGTTTGGAATACCTCCGTTGCACTCTGGACTAAAAGACAATTATAATTTGTCAGAAAATAATATTCACAGCAAGTCTGAGGAGCATTTCAAAGATTGTGCATCACAGCAAACAATATTAAAGTGCATCTTAACATTGTTTGATGTAAACTAAAATGCTGCATTCTGGGAAGTAAAGACCACCTGTGTGCTCTGAAAGTGATCCTATCTCCTTTGCAATATTTCAATAAGACAAAGACTGTATTGGCATTACTGATATGCCTGAAGCTGATTTGTCACGCTTCATCAATGTCATTAATGTTTTCAACACTGCTATTCACTTTACCTCTCACATCTCTACTTCTGGGTCAACTATCTTGACATTACTATCAATATACACCTATCCTCTATCCCTACATCAGTATATTACAAGCCTACTGATGCACATGAGCAGCGGTAGCATGTTTTAGTGAACTCGCTTCTCAATGCTGGTGGTCTGGGTTCAACTCCCGCAGTGCGCGTGGAATTTTTCCAGACTGCAACGGCTCTCAGGTCGACCCAGCCTCAACTGGGTACCAGACATGCTCTGGGAAAGTAAAGGCGGCCGGCATGATGCTGACCATCACCATCGTGTGCCGACGGTCAATGGAAAATACAGGCCTAACACTGTATTGCCCTATATACCATGAGGTATGAAAGGGTTCCTTTACTTTTTACTTTTACTACTCATGCACATAGTTTTCTCCTTTATACTTCTTCCCATCCCCAGGCTTGTTGTGATTGTTTGCCATTTTCACAGCTCTTGTGCCTTCGTCGCCTTTACAGTGAAGACGATGATTTTCTTGATAGAGCTTGTGAGATGCTTGATTTCTTCTGCAAACGCCTATACCCAGAGAATGTGCTTCTATCTGCTATGCATCGAGTTTAGAAAATTACTTGTTAGCAGGCTCTTACCCACCAGCATAGGACTGCTAACTCTGACAGGGTAAAACTTATCTAACTTTCCACCCCCATAGTTCACTGGTGAAAAATGTTTTATTCCGTCATCTGTCTAAAGTCAGGTCCTGAGACCTTCAGTCTTCCCTAACTATCCTTTGGTGGCTTACAGACAGGACATAAGTCTTAAGGATATGTTGGTACACAGTCGTATTAAGTCTAATATCCAGAGTCATTTTGGCACTGCCCAGTGTGGCCGTCGACATTGCAATACGTGTGCTTATGTAATACAGACTCGTACATTTCTTTTCCTTTAGCCACATTTGTTATGGAAGATGGTTTCACATGAGAGTCCCGCAATATAATCTACGCTACTACTTGCAAGCGGTGTTCTAAGGCATATATCGCGAAACAGGCAAAATGCTCAGTGACCGATCGCCAACATTTCGCGATATATGCCAATGCTCTGTGATCCCTGTAGCCACTCATTTCAATGTAACTGACCATTTGGTGCTCGCGACGTCCAGGTCACTGCCATCCGATCATGTTCAATCTGATGATGAAATCGATTTGCTCTGGAGAATCGTTTTATTTCTTTATATGGTACCTTGCAACCTAATGGACTCAACGCTCTACATTCCTATGCATCTTAGTACTTTCTCTTCTCATGCTCTATATTGTATATGTGTATATTTTAAATGTATATGAGTCATATATTTACTTGATTTGTTATTGTTTCTCTTATTTTTCCACTTACAGCTTTTCTATATTTATTTCGTTATTCGTTTTAGTCACATATTTTAATTTGTTTTTAACTGCTGCTATATCTTTGTTAAAGTCTTTATGTAGTGTTCTTTATCCGTCAGATTTGTTGTATCGTTTTGCTTGATAAAGTCGCTTTTGGTCAAAACGTCTGTGTATTGTCATTGTTTTTGTATTTTGTAAAACTACAGTACTTTGTTATTACGTGTTTCGCCCTTCTACATAGTTTTACTGCAGTCTCCATCTATTTTGTAATTATTTTGCAATATTTCCAACAGCATGCAGCAACTAAAAGTATCAGTTCAATTTTGATTGATGAGCCTACTCTCACACCTAGTTTCTGCTCTTTTCTGGTCACTTCAATCTTCAACCCAAGCTTTTCCATTTTACAAAAACAGAATACACAAAATACAGATTAAAGAAATTCTACACATGTGATGATGAGCTGAAAAATTTTACCCCCACTTAATAAAAAAGGAACAGGAAAGATGTTTTAATGAAATAAGAAAAAATATGTCATGCCACTTGATATTGAAGCTGTACAATTATTTTCGACAAAATCACCAAGCAAAGCCAATACATTTTGCCTCGTCACACTAGTTTTTGAAACCAGTCGATTAAAAAATTGTTGCTCTGTTTTTGAAACCATTTCTCACTTCCCGACTTCATCTTTGCATAGCAACTGAATTGCTGGTCCTCAAATTCCTTTAGTTTTGGAACTGGTGGAAATCACTAGGAGCCAGATATATAAGTATTGGCTCAATATAGCACTGGAGTACTCATTTCCCTGTATCATTGGTAGTGAATTCACGAGGTGTGTTTTCCATTTTCATAAAAGCTGCTTTGCTGAGCTATTCTACTCTAATTTCTGTTTACATCTTCTGTCTGATGTTGGAATGTTCCCAGATACTTGAATTGATAGACTTGTTTCAGTGTTGTGTTATTTATTTTGATATTTCATTGTGGTGTTTGTGGACAATATAGATAAAATAAAAATCTTGATATGCCGTTTCTTCACCTTTTTGAGATTCCTGTAATGGCAGCATACTTCTACTGTCATCTGGTACAAGCATTGCAGATGTCTCTATACTAGTCTTTATGATGTCACTGTTGTTGTTATAGTACAAGGTTCTCATTGTTTCACCATCATCCTGCCCAGCATCCACCCACCTACAGATGACATAACACTAATGTATTTGAATCTCTAATACATTCAGATAAGGGAAAATGCAGTAAAACTATGTAGCAATGGTGAAACACATAAAACAAAGTACTGTAGTTTTACAAAATACAAAAACAATAACAATACAACGCAAAGTTTAGAAAAAAAGGCATTTATCAAGCTACATTCATAAATACATTCATAATACATTCATAGTGAGGCACAAAAATATTGTCTTTACTACCTGAAATATCACTTTTTATGGTGGTGCAAGATGGAGGGACATGAGACTGAGGAATTTAATGGCAGCATGGCTAATGAAGTCACCGCAAAACTGTTTAGGTTAGGAATTTTTTTAATGCTCTAGTAGATATAGTATCTAATTCAACCCTTGCTTCAATAAGTCTCAAACAGTCAGTTTTGGTACCAGTGGATGGCATGGATATATGTCATTAACTTTCAGAGTTTTACATGGATATATTGTCATGAGCATTTATGTGTTGAGAGTATTGAAATAGTTGACAGGCTGGCTTCAACAGCACCAATAGTGGGAATGTTGGAGATGGATAAGGATGATATTCTGTAGTTCCTTAATGACAGTGTTTTAAATAGTGACATTGCAATTGATGAAGTAGAATATTGCAAATG
Source organism: Arion vulgaris (assembly GCA_020796225.1). NCBI lineage: Eukaryota > Metazoa > Mollusca > Gastropoda > Stylommatophora > Arionidae > Arion > Arion vulgaris. The sequence continues at coordinate 41,628,539 of CM036769.1, forward strand.
TGAAATTTGTAATCAAATGTTTTCAACAGGTCTGTGCATAGGGGATCTTCTTCTTCTCTTGTGTTCACCGCTATAAATTCATGCATAGTCATGGCACTTGGTATGGTGTTTCTGATTTTTGTGTGAAGGCTTGTTTTCCTTATTATAAGTGTCACCTGCCTGCCATGTGTTCGTAGCACGCTTTGGGCGATGGGTGATCAACCCCCTGTGAGTGCGGTTCAACTCTGCGGGCTGGCCGAAAAGCCTCAGGTTCTCCAGATTTATGGTGTTTGTGGCACCAAACCAAAGGATTACAATGTACATGGCACCGAGCCGAGGAGCTGAAAAGCTCAAGTGCTTCAGGATCAGGACTAAAAAAAAAATGATCATTGTCCCCCACCATACAGGAGTGCCTTCTCCGACTTCAGAGGTATTTGTAGTTTAGATCCTGAAGTATTGATCTGTTTAGGATCAAATGGAAGTGTGTTAACCCACAAGCACCTTTAAAACACACACACTTTGAAATCTACTGGGCAGACTAAACAACAATGACTGAGCTGAAGAAAATAACAAATGTTAAGCTTATAAAGGGGAAAAATAAATGTTAAGTTAAAAATACATAAAGTAGCCTTCATAAAAAAGATAGTCTGAATAGGTTAAGTTTAAATTGTCCATGGACATGTAGTCCCTGGATGGAATTCAAAGGGAAGTAGGATTTTTAATGACAACATGGTTCTCAGGTTGACCCGGCCTCAACTGATTACCAGAGAAACCATGGGAAGTAAAAGCAGTCAGTGGGATGTTAATCACATCAACTATCTGTGTGCCATTGTTCAAAGAAAATTTGGGCTTAACACTGTACTCCCCAATTATATCTCATGGCATGAAAACAGGCTCATTACTTTTTAATTTACATTGAGAACTATCAACATGCATGCCTTCAACATCTGCAGGTAGTAAACTTAGCATTTTTAGGTCTTCCCAGAATGCTAGGATTCTTGTTCAATAACAAAATAACTTTCATGCATTGGGAAAGAGGCGACCCTCATGAGCACAAAGAGTCTTTGTCGGTAAGCATTAATAGTAAATTCAGCACACAAATATCAAATCCATTCCCTCTTATAGGTAAAGAATCATGAATGAGAACAGGACAAGTAATTTTAAAAAAATGTTTATGTGTCACCTCTTATCAGAAATCATGATGTGGGTGTCTGTAGCTTAAGCAGTATTGAGCTCAATCACACCCAAACGTACGTGGTTCAAACTCTGCGGCAGGCAATTTGGAAGCAAATATTTTCCAGTGGATTTTTACGAGCTGTAAAAATAGACCTCACTGTTCAGAAAGCAATGGCACCCTACTGAATGCATAAGTGGTGCCTAGAAAATCAACGACTCGTTTACTGTAGTTTTTGGCAACGTCTTGTAAGGATATGCAACGATTTTAAATTTTCAAAATGATGGGGTTGGGGGCATGGTGACTTAGGACTTGTAAATCCTTGCACGTTTTTGAATCTTTAATCACATGATATGGAAAGCTTAGCATAATTAGCCCCTGTCATTGGTGACAAGGAATGAGTATGATGAATCTTGACTTGGCTATGTGATAGTCTCCTTTTGACAACTATCTGGGGTAGTCAGTAAATTCACGAATCCTTCAGCACTCTAATACCATGACCACAACAAAATATTAGATTTTGTTGATACAAGACACATAAATGTCAAGTGGTTTCCCGGCCAAACTAGGGTGTAACGAATAGAGCAACTGTTACCTGCCATGTATGTCGTAAGAGGTGAATAAGAAGGTTGGATGTGTAGCTTGGTTGCAGACCTATGTCTCCTTAGATGTGAAGGGTGAAGAAGAAGAAGACACAGAAGAAAACTGTTAAAAGCAGTAAAGACTAATGCTAAGTAATTGCTAACCTGTTGCACTTAAACACATAATCAATCATTTCATTGCTTGGTCTTAGTATTACCCTTGAGAGATACCAGCCAACACCTGCAGAGAGGAAATTTACCAAAATATGCTTTCCATTTTTCCTACAACTTTCAGAATGATTTATATATTTAAACAAACATTTGGTATATTAAAAAAATGAAATGAAATGGTTTGATAGCTACACCAAGCATATATTCCCCATGTATTTTATATATGAACACATTTATTCATCTGGGCATCACTTTTGCACCAACAAATCAATAAAAGGGCATCAGATCTGAGACAGACAAATTTCAAGAATCTATGTGAATTAAAAATAACACTTTAAAAAAAGGGGAAAAAGGGCATGAGAAAGACAATGAGAATTATTTTCTGTAGAACCAGCAAATATATTCTTTAGAAGAGATTACAAATTGACACATGTCAAATGATAAAACTTACTCAGTTTCACATAATTGTCTCTTGATTTGTAATGTTCTCAACAGAAGAACGTAGAAAAAAATAAAAAAAATTGTGATCAATAATTGAACATAGAGTTGTTTATTCAAATAAAGGCATCAGTAAGAATTTACATGAATTATATTTTGCATTGCCATTGACAAGGAGTTGGTGTAGCTTAGTGACAGGGAGCTGGATTTAGAACCTGTATACAGTGTTAATTTTCTGGTATAACTGATTTTCTTCAGACATCCAGCATAAAATGGCCAGTTTAACTGTTTGAGTTTGAAAGGAACATTGGAAATCTTTACCATAGCTACAGTTGTTAGTACTTTGCCATTGAAAGTTCCAATTAGTTTGGCTGAAAGAGACAGAGGACGCATGTGTGACTTAAATGCATAGATGTCTAATTTTATTCAGTTTTCTCAATTAGAAACATCTAAAATACTTTCATTAAAAACAATTATCAATAATTTAGCACTCTCTAGAATCAATAGCACTATGTTAATCAATATTCAAGTGATATTTCTATTCAACAAACAATATCATTACACCTTACCTGTGTTTTTATTGGTGTGACCAATAGTAATACTATGTATGCTCATCAGACTGACTGCTTCAATCACAGATTGTATGGTCTAATTAAAAATGGAAAGATTAAAATTGTAATTAAAAAATACCTTTATAAATGAACTGAGGAAGTGAAGCATATTAAAATACATAGGACAAAAATGTATGGGTATTTTAAAATGGAAATATTGGAAAATTATTTATAAATTAAGTTGGATATAGTACAGCTAGAGTAAAAATTAACAACTAGCTAAACTTAACTATCAAGTATTATCGATATAGGGCATGACATACCTCTAAGTGGTGACCCTGGTAACAGACGGGAGTTCCGGTCTGGCTAAGAGGGCAGGTGCCGTGGGAGAGCTACTCTGGGGCAAGTAGAGATGCAAAGGTAGTCATGCTTGTTGGGATCCGCTCGCAACACAGACGAGCGAACTCCCAGAGTGACTATTAATGATCGCCTTTCCCGGACGATGGGAAAAGCTAGAACGATGATACATGTGGAACCTTGCGGGGCGGAGCTCGTAGCCCGCGCATTCTCTCTCTTGATGCACTTCTCTTGAGCCGATGAGCATGCCAAGTGATGAGTTCCACCTACGTGTCTGCAAGATGGTCTATATAGGTCAAAAGTCAGCCCTATCAAAACGGATAAAACCATCGAAGGGACGTTGATCCGCGTGTGGCGAAATTTGGAGCCCAAGCATGCTCTCTCTTGATCCGCCTCTCTAGAACCGATGAGTATGCTGGACGCCGAGTTGAGTTGCACGTGGGCATCATGGGCGAACTCGGATTTTGCCCCCTCAAGGTCGGACAGTCCACAGGAAATTGACGGAAATGGTGAGGTAGGACCAGGGCAGAGCGAGCGTGCATACAGACATTGCAAAGGTGGCACCACAAGGGGCGAAACCCTTGACCCTATCTTATGGGTGGGGGACCGGGTTGAGTCACAGTAGGTGACAGCCCAGGCAAATGTGTGCATGACATGGAAGGCACGAAAAATGTGAGCACGGAAAAAGTCGATGGTGACAGGGCATCAGGGCAGAGCTAGCACGCACGCTGGCAAAGTCATAGCGGGCCCCATCGAGGGGCAGGCCGGCACGGCAAGAGGGTGAGCCTCCCACCCACATGAGTAGAATGGAAAGCCCAGCAGAGGTAAAGCCAGTGCGCGTTTCCGCTCACATAGAACTACTGCTGCCTTGTAGTTTTGATTGGGGACAATCAAAGGCTAGCGGAGCAAACCACAAACAAACCTGAACGGGCGGCAAACCAAAGTGTTCACTAAAACGACCGGTTTTGCTGGGCAGATGGCGTTCATAAGCCCGGAGGGCAGGCCGTCTAAGGGTCTCTGCCCTGAAAGAAAATGGCAACCCACTGCCTTGTGGGTTACGGCTGGGGATAGTCAAAGGCTAGCGGAGAGCGAACCGCACAAAATAGCTGGCTGAAATCGAACACCCCATCGAAGGATAAGCAACTGTGCTCAAATAGGTGCTGAAGGTTGGTGCACATACATTACGTTCTGATGTTACTGGCTATTTATATATCACAATAGAATAATAAAAATGGCCTTAGAACGATCGCGGGAGAGAGAGAGAAAGAGAGAGAGAGAGAAGAATTTTCCAAATTCACTGGGACCAAAGAATACCAAATAATGAGATCACCTGGTGCACAGGCATCAACAATATCAACGAAGAAATAAATGTAGGAGATGAAAGTGGTTGGGCCATACATTAAGAATGCAGAAGACCAGACACCCACATGTGGCTTTAAATGGACAGGAGGCAAAATGATTCCTATGAGTAAGAGGCTTACACTTTCAGTATTTGCACCTCCTCTGACAATTGTATATTTAGGAATGAAAGCAAACGTAAAAAGAAAAAAAATGCAAAGAAAAAAAAGTGACCACTCATATTTCTTGAGTTTAAACGAACAATGCAAAATCCATTATTTTTCATTGACAGTCGACACACGATGGGTGATGTGGCCTTTTGGACTTCCTAGTGTTTTTCCTGGTACCCAATTGAGGCTGGTTCGACTTGAGAGCTTTACGGTTTTAAAAAATTAGTCCACTGTGGACTTGAACTCGGACCATGCACATAAGTGAGTTCACTAACAACTATGCTAATGCGGAGCTTAAAGGCCAATAGCACAAACACAATATTTCTCACAAAAATCATCCTGTAGGAATAACTGACATTTTGATAATGTGTCCAAGTTTATATCTAATGCTGTTATTTACAATAAAATTCAACAAATTATATTAAAATTTAATGACCAATTCTTTGAGCAGATCAGTGGGTTGCCATGGGTACTAAAATGGGACCTAGTTATGCTTGTCTATTCATGGATATCTTGAACACCTAGTATGGACCCCATATGATGGCCCCTTCCGTCTGTCTATCACAGATACATTGATGACTGTATTGGCATCACTGATATACCTGAAGCCGATTTGTCACGCTTCATTAATTTCATTAATGTTTCAACCCTTCTATTCGTTTTACTTCTCACATCTCCACTACTTGTGTCAACTTTCTTGACATTACTATCACCTTACGCCTATCTGCTATCACTACATCAGTATATTACAGCTTTACTGATGCACATAGTTTTCCTCATACTTCTTCCACCCCGGCTTGTCGTGACTCTTGCCATTCTCGCAGCTCTTACGCCTTCGTCGCCTTTGTAGCGAGGGCGATGATTTTCTTGAGAGAGCTCGCGAGATGCTTGATTTCTTTCGTAGGCGTCTATACCCGGAGAGGGTGCTTGTCTCGGCTATGCATCGAGTTCAGAAAATCACTCGCCAGCAGGCCCTTACCAGCCAGCATAGGTCTACTAACTCTGATAGAGTAAAACTTATCTTAACTTTCCACCCCCATAGTTCCCTGGTGAAAAATGTTTTATTCCGTCATGTCTATACTTAGGTCAGATCCTGAGACCCGTTTGTCTTCCCAACTATCCTTTGGTGGCTTACAAACGGGACAGAAGTCTTAAGGATATGTTGTACACAACGCCTTAAGCCCAATATCCAGACTCATTTTGGCACTGTCCAGTGTGGTCGTCGGCGTTGAAACACGTGTGCTTATGTGATACAGACGCGTACTGTATCTTTTCCTTTAGGCACATTTCAGTATTGACGATGGGTTCACATGCGAGTCCCGTAATCTTATCTATGCCATTATCTGTAAGCGGTGTAACAAGGTTTATATAGGCGAGACAGGCAAGAGGCTCAGTGACCGATTCGCCCAACACTTGCGTGACATACGCCAATGCTCTGTGACCCTGTAGCCACCCATTTCAATGATACTGGCCATTTAGGAGCTCACGATGTCCAGGTCACAGCCATCCGATCATGTTCCTCGGATGATCGCAGTCGATTTGCTCTGGAGAATCGGTTGATTTCTTTGTATGGTACCTTGCGACCACGCGGCCTCAACGTATTACATTCTTATGTTTCATTGTTTTCTTTTTCCGTTATATTTCTCAGTTTTTATGTTTTTGTTTTTGTGTTACATTTATTTCGCTATTCGTTTTTATTCCAGATTTTCATTAGATACGTTTGTATTTGGTCGTCCATTTGTGTTTCATTTGTCACTCCTGTTGTTCGTTTGCTTGATAAAGGCCTCGTTGGTCGAAACGTTGCTGTATTTTGTCATTGTTTTGTAATTTGTAAAACTACAGTACTTTGTAATTACGTGTTTTGCCAAACAAATTATATAACAACTCATGAATAGCATACCAGACCCTGTTGAGATGGACGTTTCCCGCTGGTTCTGTCCTTAAATATCCTGTACCCAGTACTTCCCATTTGTCCATAAAGTTTAACAAGAATTTCAGTTTGAAGAAGTTCCCAGACATACTACCTGTCTCTATTGTGACAGTATACTTTATATGAAACAAAACACAAATAATGAAATTGTATGGTAATTCAGAACCAGCTTCACGAAGTGTCAGTTTCAAATTTCGACGATGCTTATATTGAAGAAAAAATATAAATTCATAACAACAAAAGAACAAAAATATGGGTCTAACACTGTATTGCCCTATATACCATGTGGTAAAAAGGGGTTTCCCTTTTCCTTTACCGGGCCTCAGGCATCCAATTATGCTTATACAACTCCAAACTGTTTGGTTGCTGGATCGATTCAACATTTATTTTTGTGTCTTCATCCAACAGGCAGCCGCGAAGAGACCAAAGAACATCCCCTTATCTATCTTCCCCCTTTCTTCTTCTTCTTGGTTCGTTCTTTAGACAATTTTAATCACTATTTGTGATATGTTTGATCTTGCCAAGAACGTGTATATGTTGTAATTGGTTTGGAGGCCCCAAACGCATAGATTTCTACAAGTTTAGGACATGTCTTTCGATTTCGCAAAACCCTTAGCGCCTTTTATATGACATGATGAGGAACAGTGGTTCTATTTTTACACCCAAATTTGGGCCCTGGTAACCACTGCGCCTAACTTCCAACAATCGATATAAATTGTAAAAAAGGAAAATATAAAGGATGATGATTATAACTTATATTTTTCCATCTCAAATAAATGAACAAATTATGTCTATTTATAGTAACAAAAAAATGATCTAAAGGCAAAGTATTGACTTTATTCAAACTTCCATATGGCTCTTCCCTTTGGCAAAATAGCACACCAACTGCTGAGAGTGTTAACAAAGTACCAACCCCTATAGTTTCCAAAACAGTCATAGGGTTTCCCGAAAATTTGCATGTTACTTGGTCTGGATTCATAACCTGCGATTTTCAGAACGCAAGGCAAACGTCTTAACCACTAATGTCAAAAGACCCCATTATAGGAACTATTACACATTAGTTCAATATTAGTAACTATTATGCATTATGTTTTTAAAACGTAAGGGGCCCTTATTGTACCACTTGGATATAGGGTAATACTGGTTAAGCCTTTTATTTTTCATTGATCGTCGGAACACAAGTCGAGAAAAAATCCAACAGTGCCTGATGATATTTTATGTCGGATACAAGTCTGAATTTCTTCACCTTTGATCTTTTTTGAAAAAGGCCTTTAGGTCGAACGTTGCTGTATCTGTTTTTTAATTTTAAAACTATATTCTTTTTTTTTATGTGTTATGCTTATTCCTCCAAACTACATTGTGCAAAATCGGATTTTTACTTTTTTCTGAATAAACAGTTCAAATCTCTGAGTACCTATTATTTTGATCTATTTTCTATTTAGGCGTTTGTTATTAATCAGGTTATTATAATCAATTTTGAAGTAAGATGTATTATATAATTTAATATTTAATATAATGAAACTCATTTAATTATTAATCTGTTGAGATATTAAATAAATGAAATAATTTCTTTACTGGGTAAAATGAAAATCCTGGCCATTAACAGAAATTCAACCAACCATCTGCATCCTTTGATGGTAAGATGGTTATTAGTGCAAGAGAATTCTTTTATGTCCTCAAATTGTATCTGAAGATACAACAAATAATACATTTTTGCAATAGAAATCCTGAATTTATGAAATACTCATCATAGATTTTCAACATCAATCAGTTGGGCTAAAAACACAATATTCATATATATATATATTATATATTAAATTAATATATATATAATATATATATATATATATATATATATATATATATATATATATATATATATATAACTATAGTGAAAAACAAAATTTATATCTCAAAGTGGAAAAAATAAAAATAATGACAATTGAAAAAATATTGTCTGTGTTTTTCGAGCCAGCAAGGGGAGCAAAAAATAGTAACACTGTTACCTACAAGGTATGTTGTAAGAGGCAACTGAGGTAGGGCCTAGAAAAGCTGCACTAGTAAATAAAAGCGTTGCAGAAATCGGATGTGCTGGCCTACTTGTAGGCACATAACTGGCATAACATACAACCATTCTTAGGCTCAGATCACATACAAATCACAAAGAGTGGTTTAACAAGTTGTTGATGTGGAGGTTCGAGAAGAAGAAGAAAAACAAACAAGAAATTAGAAAAGTGAACAGTTTTGAATATCTAGGTTCATTTCTAACAGGAGATAGAAATGGAATTAAGGAAATCTAAATTAGAATAAACATAGCTTTACAAAAGCTTAAATAAAAATGGAATGAAATGAAACTGACAGGATAGAAAAATCAGAATAAGAGAAGGCATATTACCAATAGCAATGTATATGTTATAGACATGGACATTTAATAAGGTAGTGGAAAAGCATATATATACTTTTGAATACATATGTTACAAAAAGGTTATCCGTATACAATGGGAAGAGACAAAAAAAACACAATTTATTAAGAAAGAATATGAAGAATGTTCAGAAGACTTTATATAATTTGAAAATAATGGCAGAAGAAGCGAGACATCTGGCAATCTACTGTATGATAATATATATATACAGGGTGGGCCAAAAAATGAGAACATCGCGTAACATACGCGTTATTTAGAAATTTAATTTAATTTAATTATATTGTTTCATGTAATTTTGTTTACCAAGTATTTAGCTAATGAGAAATCATGTTCATTTTTAAGCATCGACACCACTCGCTTAATCAGAATACGGTCTTCCTAGTAATTTTTGTCATTCTTTGTAACAAATCCTTTAATTAGATACCAAGTATGTCGTGAAATTTAAGAATCACATTTTTTCGGTATTCCTTGCTGATACTGATACCGTAAACCTGCAGATGTAAACAATTGGCATATTAAAAATCAAATATTGGCCCAAATTGTGAAATAAAACATCATATAGCTAAATAGGTAAGTAAGTCAAACTAGAGTAAACAATTTTGCTATTATGGATACAGTTAAAACAACAATTTTGATGTAATTATTTTACTTTTATAACGTTATATTATATTTTTGGCCCACTCTGTATGTATATATATATACTAGCTGTACCTCATGCACGTTATCTTCTCAAAAGAAATTGAATTTAAAGGAAACTCGTAAAACAATATTTAATAATTATTTTGGATCATTGTCCTTTTGTTCATTTTCTTGGAAAAAAACTTACAATTTAACGTTTCATTTTAATTCTGTTTATTGAAGTGCTTTTGATATACAATATTCTTTGTTTTTCCGTCTGTGCGATACACTAATAAATCAGAAGGTTTTCTGACGCGTGAACAGGCCACATATAGCTGTCCATGTGAAAAGCTTGGATTTTCCAAATGTAGTCCACACACTTGTAGCGATTGTCCTTGTGATTTGTTGATGGTCATTGCAAAGCGAGTACCGAAACTGCAAGCGTTGAATCGAATGGCATGTCGGCTGGAATCATTGGGATGCATGGCAATAGTATATCTTCTTTAAATTTTCCATTTAAAATTGTACCTTAGATGATATTGTTCATCATATTTTTCACTAAAAGCCTGGTACCGTTGCAAAGTTGTGGATTGATGTTTCGGAGAAGAATGATAGGCACGCCAATTTTCAATGTTAATAATGTGGTGGCATGCCTGGTAAATCAAGTGAATTCAAGAATTCAGTTGATAATTGACAACTTCGTCTTGATTCATTACAGTATCGATGGACTTATACGTTATCACTTCGCCTGGTATTTTGTTTTGAATGCTCAAATTCATGGCATATACATCCTTGTTTTTTTTTTTTGCTGCTAATATTGCACGTGCACTGAGCCACTGATGATCTTTGTAATTATGTGCAATATTTGGGAAAACTTTATGAATCAATTCGTCTGTGGACGCTATGATGTTACAGAAGTTTGTTGGCAATGTGAAACATCGCGTGGAATCATCGATTGACATTTTCCCATTCCGAATATCCAACAATTGTTTTACGAAACGTTCAGCGGTTTCATCATGTTGTACTTGTATACGCATATTGGTCTTCAAAGTCAATTCCTGTATGTGTTGCCATAAAACTAATGATTTCAGGCATGCATTAAGTTCATCAGTGGGTGTTGATCTTGGTATAACTGGTAGAGTTGCCGAAATCGCCAGACAATAAAATGAGCGCCACCGAAGAGCTGGTCATTTCTCTCAAATCTTTTAGTACGATGAAGCACTTCTAATGCTTTTTGTGCGCCATAGTACATTCATTCCATATAATGAGTTGACATAATTGGAGTACTTTACCCATTGCAGAATTTGTGTTGATATTGCATGTTGGCGTCTCAGTGATTTGCATATTCAACGGCAATTTCAGCACTGAATGCCTGTTCGCCACCATCTAAAAACGTTGCCCTCAATTCCAGAAGATGTATTGCCAGTGCAATATTATTTCGTGATCGATGGTTGCCAAAATAAGTGAAATGAGAAAACTTTTGCTCACTCGGCGATCTATGAAATACAATCCACCATTTTGGCTGGTAATTGCATGCATAATTCTGTCATATGCTATGCGTTGTTCTGGAATCAATTTTGGAAGATTTGTTTGAACAAAGTACTCAATTCGTTGATATCAAAGTGTTTCTCGTTCCAACTCACAATCAAAAAGGTTGTTTGCAGATCGTTCTGGCGCAACCATTCCCAATTGCACCAGTGCTTTATTAGTGATTGCCAAACATATGTCCTCAACTGAAACCAATGCCTCATTATATACGTTTGGTGTGAATTGAATGTCAGGATTTTGATTCGCTGCACGCAAGCGATGTAGGATGTCTTCACTCATGTAGTCTTTGTATTTTTCCCAAAGTTCTTTGGATTGGATGGGAAGCATGTTGTTAAAATTACTGCAAATAATGTGCGTATTTGCTGTGGTCGTGCAGTATTGGATGCATCAGCGAGTGAAGTGTCCCAATGCGCATCGCTTTCAAGAAGATTTAATTCTTGGCAAGCTTCACGAAAAGTAGCACATACGTGACCGTTAACTGTTCTCAATTCTTGGAAGGATGTTGGTCCATGTTTGTTGATTAACAGTAATCGCAAGTAAAAGCATTCTGCATTGTTTGGATGAACAGTGTACAAACGGCCTAACGTGTTGGTCGAATATAAATTGGAATGTTCTTCAACTGTTTTACCTTGTTTGCGACGTTGAAACTTTTCGCTACTGCATTCCATGTGAGTATGTTGGCAGTTCAGAGTAAAGTAGCGCTTTTAAATATATCATCTCTACACAATGAGAAAAATGCAGTTAACGTTGTTGGCAATGGTGACAATGCTCGTGCATGTGCATTTTCTGTTGTGAAGTACACGCTGTCCATTTTCAAGGTGCACTGCCAAATGAACAACTGTTGGATGTCGCTCATGGATTGGAAATTATAAAATGCGCCATACTGCTTCATTGCTACTAATGTAACGTCCCAGTTGATAATGCTCGATTTCATCGATGGATGCAGTTATATTTGCCACTCCAAAAACTGCCATATTGTTTCTTTTGTTGACATATTTGCAAATGTACTTGATCGATTTCACCTAATTGCAATACTCGATCAATGTACTTGATCGAGACAAACAGATGATGAACAACGAATGTCAGGATTTTGATTAAAACTGTAGCAATACATGCATAATCTATCCATTTTTCCAATAACCACATTTGGATGAAGACTGTAATCATAATTAGTATTGTAATGGAATGCACCTAGATTTAAATCAGCGTGCAGTGTCTGCTGATAGAGTAGTGCGTATCCGAACGGTTTGCAGACTTGCTTCCCGTTGCTCGATTGTTTCAGCTGAATGGACTTGAGCAGTGCGTACTCGATTGGTTCCTAGTCTTGCTTCACGTTGCTCGTCTGTTTCAGGACGAATGGGCTTCAGCAGTGCGTACTCTAACAGTTTGCAGTCTTGCTTTCTGTTGCTCATCTGTTTCTGAAGCTAGTAATGCCTTCTTGTGCTCTAGGTGTAGATGGGCCAATAGCTTTTCGTTTGGGAGGCATAATTGCAAATGTGTGGAAAATTCATGAAGAGCGTGTGGAAATAACTGCATTTTGTTCGTCTTCACACACGGAATTAAATATCACTGTTGATGTTTTCTGAATAAATAAAAAAATTAGCATTTGATTAAATTCTATTAGGAAATGCATAGAAACTGCGAGTAAAATGTTTTGAAAAATTTGAAAACTGTATGAATCATTTGTCGAAACTACTCACGCGCCACCTATTGCGAAATGGTTGTACTAATTTAGAATTGCACAACGCTATAGCGGTCAATGGTATGGATTGATTTACAAAATATTAAATGGTCACCCGTTTCTGTCATGAAATCTAATATTGGAATATTCAGGCATAATAATTGCAAATGTGTGAAAATTCGTGAAGGCATAGGAAATAACTGCAGCTTGTTTGTCTTCACACACGGAATCAAATATCACTGTTGATGTTTCGCTGAATAAATAAAAAATTAGCATTTGATTAAATTCTATTAGAAATGCATAGAAACTTCGCAAAAATGTTTTGAAAAATTTTTGTAAACTGTATGAATCATTTGTCGAAACTACTCACCGCCACCTATTAAGTGAAATGGTTGTACTAATTTAGAATTGCACGCCGCTATAGCTGTCAATGGTATGGATTGATTTACAAAATAATAAATGGTAACCCGTTTCTGTCGTGTAATCTAATATTGGGTAATATTCTACATATAACGTGTACATCAACATTAAACACCAGCGGCTCCAGTCAACGGACAACTTTGCTTATCTTGGCAGCCTCCTATCCAGATGGGCAAACATAGATTCTGAGGTCCACAATAGGATATCCAAAGCCAGTGCTTGTTCGGAAGGTTACGTGTCACTGTGTGGGAACGGAAGGGGATAAGCATAGTCACAAAGCTGAAAGTTTACCAGGCCATAGTGCTAACCACGCTGCTGTACTGCAAGTAGACATGGACAGTGTATAGCAGACACGCAAGAAAATTAAACCATTTCCACACAAGCTGTCTACGCAGAATACTAAAATAAACTGGCAGGACAAAATTCCAGACAGCGAAGTCCTCACAAGAGCAAAGATCCCAAGCGCCAACACCCTGTTGCAGAAGGCCCAACTGAGATGGGTCGGCCACGTTGTTCGAATGCCTGATAAACGCATCCCAAAACAGTTGATGTATGGCGAGCTTGAAGGGGGCAGACGTTTAACTGGTGGACAGAAAAAAAGCTTTAAAGACACTCTTAAAGTGTCTCTGAAATGCTTCGATATAGACAATACGTGCTGGGAATCCTTGCGCAAGATCGCCAAATGTGGCGCTGTAACAACAAAGAGGAACCCGAATAGTTGAGAATCATCGTATTGTTGAGTTACAGAGAAAACGAGCAGCGAAAAGACAGAGCACACAACACGCATCATGTCTAACCTTGATCATGATGCCTCCACCTGTGGTCGGGATTCTGTTCTAGGATTGGACTCTAAGTCACCTCCGCACACACCAGAGAGGTGCAACAGTACACGTCTGAGATTGTTGTCATCATTGCTTGCGATGGACGGCTATTACATCAGGTAAACGTTGATGGCAAAATAACCATCTTGCCATTTATAGAAATGCCAGCCAATAGCTTCCCTCAAATGAACGTATTTCTCGGATCGTAGTTTTGTTTGGTTTAATCGAATATAGAGCAATTTTTGCCAACATAGCTAACAAACATTGATGGAATAGTTGGCGATAACTTAAATATGATTTGCAGTATCTATGATCATGATTAGAAACAAACCTGGATTGCGTATTTTAAATTCAGCTTGTTTGAAAAATTGACTTGAATCATACGTCATCAATTGTAGATGCGCATACCAGAAACTTCCGGAAGAAACTCGATGAAATTTATGCTTTTCGATTTTTAAAAGATTTTTCTCTAAAATTGTCAGCACTACATATTTAAAACTATGACAGGTAGCATTCCGACATCAACAACATAAACAAACATATCCTGTAAATTTCAGCTAAATCTGATGTGTATATACTAATACGTACACCGTAGCCTTCCAGAAACGTTAATGGCAATTTGGTTAGAAACTCTCGATGAAATGAGCGTGTTATTATTTTTAGATTTTTTCGAAAAGCTTCAGCGCTACCTATTTCAAACTGTGACAGGTAGCATCCCGACATCAAAACAAACATATCCTGTAAATTTCAGCTACATCTGTTCAGTAGTTTCCGAGTCTATAGGTAACAAACAAATATACATACATACATACATCCATTTTTATATATATAGTAGATAGATACATTGATATCTAACTCAGTGTTTTTTTCTTCCAGTATAAACATAAATATCTTATGACAAATATAGGTGTTTAAGATAAAATAGCCCAATTGACAAATCAAAAGTTGCTAGATACCCATTGCTTTTTGTGTATTTACTATTTAAACCGGTTAGTACTAGCTCATCCTACATCACATTGGTTCATCACCCCTTCCTTCACCATAATTACACAATACACAAAAAGGTGCGTACTTGACCTATACTATGTCATAATGAAGCTCATTTCATAAATATATGCCGGATTGGCCTTGATAACCTTTCATCGAACCTTTTTTCATCCAGAAGCACTGAGCTTTTCTATGCCGGGCCATGGAATCGAATTCGTGGTGAAACACCGTAAATCTGGAATCTGTGGTTTTCTGCCATCGCGAATTGAACCCGACAACGATAGTCCCTGTGCAACTCAACACGCGGGCAGACGGGCATCTGAACTCTTCCCATTATTTCCTCATTTTTTAATCAGCTAATTCAAGGAAGTAAAAAAATGTTTTCAAATTACGATCCCAACTACTCATCAATAAATAAACATATATATATTATTATAAACTAAATTGAAGAAAACTGGACAACCCAATAGAATAACAAGGTTAAAAAGTACTATAAGTAAAATAGTAGAAGTAAAACTAGAAAGACTTCTTATAGGAAGCAACTCTATGTGCAGTGTGGCTTAAAGCGTCAACGGACTTCCGTGCGCAGTGTGCGGCTTAAAAGCGTGGAAAGAGTTAAACACCCTGTATAAATTATCAAATTTTAAGCCCATGGAGAACTATTAAGGAACAAACAATGCATAAAAAAAAACCAGAGTGACTAAGAGAAAGACTAAAAGATGAAATAAGCTACATTTGAAACATATTTGCAAATTCATACAATGTCGTTTTTAGACATCAGCACAACTTTCATCTGTAAGAAAGATCATTTTTATACAGAGGTAGGTTTCAAAAGTTAAAGTCCGAGGTCTAAGGTTGAAGGATTCACTCTGCACCAGATTTATCCCATATGACCTGGTCCTTCACCCCAGAAAGGGCACAGCATAGTTTGGCTTCAAACCCATGCTCTTTGGAACACAAGGCAACAGCGTAACCACTTTGAGATATTTATTATTAATGAACAGTACTTTTTTAGATCAAGAAGATTGATAAGGATCTTGGTCAGCATTGGAACACTAATCCTGATTTAGCATGTGCCTTTAATTCCAAAGAATATTTCTTGTAAACAGTGAGCATACGCTATGTTATGTTATGTTAACAATGTCTTTAGAAGATCATATATCATTAATTCAAAATTACTGAAAACTGCTTATGGAGAAAATACAAGTTTTAAAAAATAATCAAAACAGAATATTCCACATAAACAACAAATGATAAAAAATATAATAAACCTTTTGCAAATGCCATTTTTTTTGTTTGGATCTATCCTCAAAGCCAAGTCTGATCTTGATAAGCTCCTACATCTTCAGCTACTAAGCTGTGTATATAAACATCAAAATCTATATCAAACTGATGTAAAAATAATCCATTCATTGTATAAATTGTGTACAACTTAACGAAACATGAAAAAAATAATAAGGATATCAGAAACAATTTAGGTGAAAAAATAATATTATAATAATTTTTGTCGGAATACATTTTGGACAAATAAAGAATTTATAATATTACACTACAAGGGCAGACTGCAGTAAACCTATATAGTAAAGGTGAAACACGCAAAAAGAAAAAGGTAGTTTTACAAAGTACAAAAAACAAAATACAAGGACATGTCTATCAAAAGTCCTTTGTCAAACTTAATAATGCAATAAAAAAAAGTTTAGAATGAGATATCAACAGCTAAGCTAACAACGTACACATAAAAGATTAACAGTAATTTTATACTGAAGTTGCTTTCAAACCTCAAATCTATCTTTCCCATCAGACTGGAAAGATTTGTCATTATATGGACCTAGATTGACTGGAGAGCTTTCATTTTTACTACCACAAAAGATAACAATAATGTCTGTAACATCACCAGTTGTTCCCATAGGACCAGTATAAGTTTCCACAATCCACTGTCCACCTAGCAGAAATAAGAATATCACAATATAATGAATATTGAAAATCTCTATTTCTTTCTATATATATATATATATATATATATATATATATATATATATATATATATATATATTTACAAAATAATAAGCTATGTTTTAAACTAAATCGGTCCATGTGTTGCCAGAGCCCGCAAGAGGAACAAAGAATAGTAACACTGTGACCTATAAGGCATGTCAAGTCGCGACTGAGGTAGGGAGCCTAGGAAGCTACCCTAGTAAATAAAAAGTGTTGCAGAAATTGGATGTGCATGCCTACTTGTAGGCGCATAACTGGCACAAAGTACAATCACTCTTAGGCTCGGATCACATACAAATCACAAAGAGGAGTTAACAAGGGTTAACAAGTGGTCAATATGGAGCGTTCAAGAAGAAAATTAATGTGGGAGGGGATGGTTGATAAGTCCTTTCTTTCTTGAAAATAAAAAGATACTTGTATGAACACACAGAATCTGCTTATCAAGGCATTTGTACTAACATGTGGTGCTTTCTTCAATTACAAACATGGCTCTATGAATGAGGAAAGTCACTATTAAAAAACAGATCTATTTTTTATAGAGTAAATTATAAGCAGTTAGGTGGGGGATCCAACATAGTCCACCTAGAGGAGCATAGTTTACTATTAGAAGCAGAAATATTGGACTCACCAATATGTAAACATGTCCAAAATTCCTGCTAAAAGTAAGTGTATGTCAGCATGACATTTTTAGTGACAATCTATTGATGAAAGGAAAACCTCATACAACTAAAGAAAATCTGAAATAAAAAACTTGGAAAAATTGGATAGAACTGATGATTATGCGCTTAGGGCACTCACCCATGGGCATCGGTCCATTTCAACAGTATCTCCACTGACATTTTCAAATTGTGCCACATAGCAGAAAATGAACACAATCATTTTAAGACGGATAAGCTAGGAAATAAACTGCACAAAGTTTAATCTTATATATTGGCAATTTAATTGCAGAGCACTAACACTCAGTATTGACACTTACGAGTAACTGGAAAATCTGGAAACACACTGGTGGGAAAGGCAACAGTACTGGGTCTACTTGTCTCAGCTGGCAGGGTTATAATCACTTCTTGATCTCTTTCATCAGTCTTGCCAATCCAGCTTTAAATAATAATAATAATTTTAGAGTCAACAAATAAAATGTTACCTACAAAATAATATCTTTTTATACAAACAGTATTTAATAATTTTATGACTGAGATTAAATTAAATTTAGACTATATATTAACACATTAATTATCGCTTTGAGATCCATCCTAAACTCCCCAACAATTTATGCTTTCGATGCAAACCTGTCAGGAGAAGATGAATTCAGGATGTAACTGATGGTTTAAACATGACGGCTGTAGAGGCAGGACATCTGGCCTATGAGAGAGAGAAATTCCAAAGCACTGTTAAGATGGCACAAGTTCTGCTCAGGACAAGCTATTTGATGATGATGATGATGATGATATTATTACTGAAGCAGATATTGTTTTAAAAATGTGTAGAAACTAACTTGTTCCAAATGAAAATATTTTCAACAGGTGCAAATGGTTCTGCCTTGACAATGATTTGTTTCAGGAACCATGGGTCACCCTGCTCCTTGACTATGACCAATTTTTCAAGAATGCCAAGGTCAACAGCCTCTATTTGAAATGTTTTTTCCTATACATAAATAGATGACAAGGCATAAATTATTTTCAGTTTTGAAACTTAATGCAGCTACAATCTACAATATGCTAATTATTATGTGTTAGTCAAAACATTATCAAATGTATACAGATGTAAATGCAAAACATTATCAAATGCATACAAATGTAAATGCAAAACATCAAATGTATACAAATGTAAATGCAAAACATTATCAAATGTAAATGCAAAATCAAGTTATACTATCTCTCTCACACGATCACCCCCCAGAACGATGTACCAGATCTCCCCATACATTCTATTCATGTGGAAATCTGATTCATGCAGCCTTAGCATTGGTGTATTTTACATCACATTTTCAGCACCATTTGGATCTCTGGTGCTTATCTTTTGACGATGTGTTTGGTTTCAGCCAGCGTTTACTCGGTTCGCTCTCCATTCTGTAGTCATCTACAGTGTTTTTACGGTGTGGGTAGCTAATCCCATGACTAACCTCATTAGTTGCCTCTTTCAACATGCGTGGCAGGTAACAGTGGTTCTATTCTTTACACCCCAATTTGGTGTGTAATTTACAACCACTCAGGCGTAAATGTATACAGATGTAAAAGAAAAAACAGTATCAAATGTTTACAAATGTAAATGCAAAACAATATCAAATGTTTACAGATGTAAATGAAAAAACATTAACATATTTGTACATATGTAAATTAAAAAAATAATGGCAGAACAGTAAAAGTCAAGCAAAGAACCCTTTTCTCATATCATGTGATATATTTTTTTTCCGATTCAGAAGCACTTGAGCTTTCAGCTCTTCGGCTCGGTGCCATGTACATTGTAACCCTTTGGTTCAGTGCCACAAACACCGTAAATCTGGAGAATCTGTGGCTTTTCTGCCAGCCTGAAGAATTGAACCACTTTCAAGGGGCTTGTCACCGTCATCCAACGCACTATGAACACGGTGGACAGGTGGGCGTGCTGTGATAGATTAAAGAATATGGTGTTAGACCTGTATTTTCATTTTACTGATGGCACATAATGGGTGGATTAAGCCTCTATGTGGCAGAGGCATGCTCTTTCAACCTAAGATGGGTTATTTTTTGGTTATATTACAATGTAAGGTTATATTACAATATATTACATTGCCCGAGTGGTTACAGGGGCCCAAATTTGGGGTGTAAAGAATAGAACGACTGTTACCTGCCATGCAAGAGGCGGCTAAGGAGGTTTGGCTGAAATCAGATGTATGTGTCCTAAACATGTAGGGGCCTACAAACCAATGTCAAGATATACACGTTCTGGCAAAGATCACACATTCACAAAGAGTGATTAAATTGGTCATAAAGAACACCAAAGAAGAAGAAGAAGGAGACCACAGTACCTGTCGCTGTTGTTATACTGAGGATGGTCTTTTGACCATTTGTCTTTATAGTGCCAGCCGATGGTTGTTCTGGCTTCCTCATAACTGATCTCGCGATCAGTCTGAGGTAGTCGCCTGCCTTCTTTAGCTAGCTTGTCGGCATGTTTGTTTCGCTTATGTTGCAGTGTGATGGTATCCACTGAATGACGGTGCGTTTGAGTGAGCGCACTAGTGCATCGAGTGTCGCTTTCGGCTCATTGAACTCTGTTTTGCCTATACTTTTGAGTGCTGTGATGACCGATAGAGCATCAGTGAATATCACGACTTTGTTTGGGGATGTGCCTCTTCTCTCTAGGATCATTTCCGCCGCTGTTCTTATTGCCTCTGCCCGGTAGTTATTTGAGTATTTGCCTGTGGCAATTGCTTGTGACCGTTTTTCTTTGAGAGATTAAGCACTATTCCACCTCCGCCATCGCTGATTGCGTTCTTAGCCGATCCGTCAGTATACACGTTATCCACTCACTTTTAGGGTACCGGTTGCTATGTGTGTTTTCTGTGGCTACTTTTCTTCGCAGATGTTTTGTTGCCCTTTTTCAGTATGCTTGGGATTGATTCCCTAGTTCCGGCATTTGGTTTTCCACGGTGGACACTTATCGGTTGCCGGGATTGATTTGACTTTGCAGTTTGCTAGGACAGGATGGTCTGCAGTCAGTGCTTTGCGTTTTTGAAGCTGGTCCTCTATCCTGCCCCTTCCGAATCCGTTCATTCTTTCGACATAGGGTGGGAATCGAGCCGTTTAAGTTTTCAGCTAACACCAAGACTTTTCTGTCCCTTCGATCTGCCATTGGTTAGATGCCTGTGATTGTTTCCATTGTCTTGATGGGCATAGACTTCTATGGCTCCTGTGATAATGCGTATTGAACGTTATGACTATTGCTCACTTTGGTGAATTGATTGTTGGATGCACTACTCCACGCTGCAATGTGTACTCAGGACGGTCACACTCTTCCAGAGTAGAGTGTTTGAGGACTCTGGTGTTTGCTCCCATGTGGAGCCTGTGAATTTGCGCATCATCGTGAGATTGTGTTTTGCTTTTGCCGTAGCATTTTCAATTTGGGGCACCAAGTCAGTTTTCGATCGAGTGTGACTCCAAAGTACGTTGGGGTCTTGCTTTCTGAAAGATCTTGCCCATTGACTTTAAGCTTAATTTTGTACTCCTGGTTGTTCTGGGAGAACACAGTGTAGGTTGTCTTAGAAGCGTTTATGTTCATATTCCACTTTTTGACCACACTTCCAAGTTATTTAGCGTATCCTGCAGTCGATTTGTTGCTATGGGCATTGACTCTTCCCTCGCCATATTGCCAGGTCGTCGGCATACATGGCAGAGTGTACTCACTTTGGTAGGCATGTTGCCTTATGATCTGCTATGCGCACTTTCTGTGGTTACTTTGTTTGCTTGGCTGGGATGCGTCTGCACTAGTGAGACTCACCCTTGTGCCCTTCTCGGTCTAATCTGAAGGTTTGGTAATCTCTGATCCCGATTAATCATTGACAAAGATTAGAAGAGAGTTGTGAGAGCACTGCCCTTGGGGACTCCTGCTCTAATGTGGCTTTCATGCTAGTGTACCCCTGAACTTGAAACCTTGCTGTTCTGTTCTCTAGGTATCTATCAAGTCATTTGTACATTCTTCCCTTTATACGAGGATGAAGAGTTTTAGTTTAGCACTTCTTTCCAAATTGTGTCAAACGCTTTCCATATCTACCAAAACTGTCAGTGTCTGTTTCTTTCTGGAAACCATCCTTGATTTCTGGGCGATATAGGTTACTTGATCTTCTGTAGATCGGGTGCTTCCAGCCTCCCTGTTGTGCCATGAGAAGCCCTTTGCTTTCCAAGTGCTAAGATAGCCGTTTGTTCACCATGCGTCCATGAGTTTGTCCGCAGCTTAGGAGTCTTATTGGTCTGTAACTCGCCGGTCGGGTTTAATTTTGCCTGTTTAAGGATGGGTACCATGATCGCTTCCTTCCATTCTCGTGGTACTATGCCTGTCCTCCACGACATATTTAGGGCGGCCAGTAGGGCTGCCTTTGCTCTAGTACCCAAGTTTTTAAGCATCTCATTTGTAATCCCATCCTTTCCGGGCGACTTTCTGAGCTTCAGCTCCCTTAGTGCCTCTTCCAACTCATTACTGGTGAATGTATCCGTTAGATGACAATCAGCTTTTTGGGCCTTTTTTGGCCTTTTATCAGCCTTTCTCTTTGTGTCATCGACCTTTTCTTTTGCTATGCTTACTCTGCTGACTTCGGCATATTTTGCATTAGAATGTTTGTCTTCTCTTCCGAGGCATCTTTTTATCTTGTTCAAGGACTGTTGGGGGTCGGCGTGGTGTTTCGTCACTCAGCGCTTTTGTTAACTTCCACAATTTATGGCGTCCTATCAAGGTTCAGGGATTCGGTCTTATCACCCAGCTCTATCGTGTGATCGCTTGACCTCCCGCTTGTATTTTGCTGCTACCGCCTTGTAAGCAGTATTAGTCGTTACTGACTGTGCCTGTTCTGCCTCACTCCTTGCTAATTCAAGGTAGTTTTCAAGCTTCTGAACCTCTGCTGTCCAATATGGCTTGTAATCCTTCCGTGCGCCTTTAGAAATGGTTTCCGTCACCGCTTCAGGATTGCTTGTGAGAGTTCCCTTGCCACGGATCGCATGTGTTTCTTTTCATGCATGTTGATGAGCTCAACATTGGCATCTGTCAGTGCCCTGTACTGTTTCCAATTTGCTTTTTGTAGTTCCACCGTGGCAACCACATTTTGGGCTCAGGTACAAATTTTAGGTCTACTTGCAGTTTGACGGGCATATGGTCACTATCTCCGAGTTGCTTTGTGACAGTACGTACTGTTTTTGTGGAGAGGTCACTTGTCTGCGTAATGCCAGATCGGGGGTGCTAGTCGTATGTCACCTTCTCGAGTAGAAGGTTGGCAGGTCGTCTGAGGCATTGATGAGGAACAGGTTGTTCTCTATCTCCCAGTCTTCTACTTCTACGCTTCTGCTGTTCGTTTCGAGGTAGCCACATCTTTCTGAGTGGCTGTTGAAATCACCGACCACCATGCATGCTGTATCATTGATACTCATTGCATCGATGACAGGAGATGTCACTTAGGCAGTATAAGTTATACAGAAGAACCTGCATTTCATCACATGTACTTGTAATTAGGACGCCTATGATCTCTGCTATGCCGGCACTTCCTGTGGTTACTTCTGTTTGCTTGGCTGGGATGATGTTTCGTACTAGGGTGAGGACTCCACCCTTGTGCCCATCTTATCGGTCTAATCTGAAGGTTTGGCAACCTCTGATCCCGAATCTATGTTGGGCATTTAGATGGGTCTCTTGTATGCAGGCAACATCAATTTCGTTTTCTGCAAGTCTTATTGCGAGTGCTTGCTTTTTGTGATGAAGACCTTCAGCATTCCATTTGCACAATGTTTAATCATCTCTGGCCAGTTCTCGACCGTGTCGGACAGTAGCTTTTACCGTGGGCCTCGCTCGCTGCTTTGCTAAGTTGGAGGGCGGGACCGCGGTAGCAAAACGGGCCCCTTTCGAGGCATGGGGCCCGCACTCGCCCTGCCCGACGGATCTCCACAGGCGAAGCACCATATAGAATTCTATACTAAAATATTCATGATAAAATTTGGTCAATGCAGCCTTAGCATGGGTAGCTGCGTCACCGCTTTCAGTGCCAATTGGAATTCAGTTGCTTATCCTTCGGCCGTGTGTCCGATTTCAACCATCGTTACTGGTTTGCTCTCCGTTAGCCTTTGACTGTCCCCAGCCAAACCCACAAGGCAGCAGGTATTTTCTTTCAGGGCAGCGACCGTGAGACGACCTGCCCTCCCGGGCTGATGAGCGTCATCTGCCCAGCAGTACCTGTTTTGTTAATGGACTGCTTGGTTTGCCTACCGTCCAGTTTTGTTTACGGTTTACTCCGCTAGCCTTTGATTGTCCCCAAACAAAACTACAAGGCAGCAGTGATTCCCTACAAAGAGAACAGAGTCCTGGGACGCTTTATGAACGCTCGGGTCGGCAATAGGCAATTTGCATTTGCTCTGTCGTTTCATTTGATCCAGGAAACCCTGGGCTGGGGCCCGACGTCAGAATGCATGGGTCGTTTCATTGGCGCTATCAGCGCAACTTTAGATTTTGCACTGCCGGTCCTCCCCGCCCTGATATTTCCGGGATGTTAATTGCGTGAACAATCGTACCCTGCCCGGCTGTCTCAGAGAGGGCAGTTTCGTAAGGCGCTAGAACATAACTTTGGGTTTTATGCTCGGCCAACTTTACCCAGTAGCTTAGTCCACGCTTGGCCTCATGTACGGAGTTTTGTCGCAATTTTCCCTTGTGCGACCGTCACCTGATGTACCACAGTTACCATGCATTGGGAGTGCCAAGGCATGCTGCCCACTTGCGATCAGACTCAAGTTTCGCTCCGTTCAGGATGCACCTCTCATCCCATTGCATACAGCCTTTCCCATCTGCTGGGAAGCTGATACGACCAAGATATTCATGTGGACATGGCGCCGAGTTTCGCTTCATGTCTCGTCTTTTGGGGGCATATTTTATCAGACTTCGTCCAGGAAATGTGTGTCTTGTTTAGGGATTTCCGGCCCATGCATTGCTTTTACGAGTTTGCACTTCCACTTTTTTTTTCTTTTTCTGTGGACGCTCAGACGCTGCTGATTCGTGACTTTTAACGTGGGTATATTTTATCGGACATCGGCCAGGAGATGCGTGCTTGTTCAGGGATTTTCGGCCCCTGCATTGTTTTTCCCTGCTTGCAATACTACTTCTGCTTGCAGTTCTCCCCGATCCCTGCCCGCCTTAGCCAGACCGGAACCTGAGTCTGTTTCCAGGGTTACCACTTGGAGGTAGGGGGCAGGGTCTTGGTTAGCGCGCCCCATCGCTAACCTGGCACATGTTGCCGCCATGCGCCTTTGACCCCACAAACTATCTCAACGTTATCATTACTCTCGGAAAAGAATGTGAGATTGGGGCAACATGAAGGCTGATCTCGCAGTTAGCTAGCTGATAGAAGATAATGCAAGGGATGATGATGTTGTTGTATATACCGATGGGGCGGTTAATCATGGTGAGAAATCCGGCTGGGGTTTCTTGGCTAATGTGCATGGTAGGGTTATTGCAGAGCGAAGTGGGGCATACAGGACAACTACTTCTAGTATGAGGATGGAGGTTGAGGCCATTACTGTTGCCTCACATTGGCCTCTCTGGGACTTCATTTACTGGAGCAGTTGTTGTATCTGACTCTCAGTCGATGCTTCACAAGATCCAGAAGGGCAGGTTTCGTATGAGTGGATGTCGTCTATAGAAGTTTCTAACCTCCAGAGGCTTACGTGGATGTACTACCCTGGGCATGTGGGTGTTTACAGTAATGAGAGAGCGGACAGGCTTGCATCAACAGCATCGATTGTTGGGGAGTTGAAGATGGATAAGGGGGATGTTCTTCAGTCTCTTCGCGACTGTCTGTTGGATGAGAACACTAAAATTGATGTTGAATCGATCAAGCGATTTAGGAAGTTTGGAGTTACCCGTTGTACAAGTCAAACTTGATGCCTGAGAGGCAGAAGAGAGGTGTGTTTAATCAGCGAGCCATGGGAAGCATCAGTATGCATACTCTTCGATATCTGTTGGGGAGACTGAGCACCTATAGGTCTGCCCAGAATGCAATTACGTCAGTTTAGTAGCCAATAACCAATAAACTTGTTATTCTAATATGTTGCCAAGTTTTCTTAAAATAAGTATATTATCATATATATATATGTTTATTTATTAGCAATTAGTTATGATTTTTTAATAAATATTGCTTTTTTTTACCTCCTTGAATTAACTGAGAAACTGAGGAAATAACTGAGTATGGAAAGAGTTGTGGTGTGTGATAGAAAAATGTAAAAAACAATGATTGATTGTTGAAATAAAAAAATATTTTAGTCTTACTTCGAGTGTCTGAAGGACTTACTTTGTCATTTGTGTGAAAAAGTCTTCGTCCAGAGTCCCCATTCAATCCATACAGTGTGACGTAAACTTTTGCAGAAGTTCCAGCCTCTTGTATGTCATCTGTTTCTGCTCTCACTATATATCTTATCACTAAAAACCAAAAGGTAGCTGTTAATGTTTATAGATGTAATTATGAAACATTTATAAAGTGTATCTTAATGAGAAACAAGGATAAAGACATGGAGAAAGAGAGAGAGTGTGTGTGTGTGGAAATATGTACATGAGTACATTTGTGATTCAGGAAATTGAAGTTAGAGAGTTGATGATGGACAAAGGGATGCCTTTCCATTGTTCAGCAGCCCCCTGTTGGATAAGGAAACTGAAATTGATGTTGAATTTATACAATGTTTTAAGGAGTTTGAAATCATATATTATATATGTAGAACTCGATGCCTGATGGGTGTGATGAGGAGTGTGTTTAACCAGCGAGTCACAAGAACCATCTCTTCAACATCTACTAGAAGTGACTGAGCACATATGGATCTGCTGACGTGTTTTTATGCTGGTTCAGTAACCAAATACCAATCAATCAATTGTGTGCTATCTCCTGATCAAAGGTTGGCTGAAATGGTACTTCAACAAGTTCTGTCTTTTGCCATGATGGTACACTCTGTCAAACAGTTACTTGTCCATCTCTTGATATTTCCCTCCAAATTGTATATTTGTCTTTCCCTTGTTATCCTGCCTTCTACCTTTCCTTCCAAGCCAGTTTTCAAAAGACTGTTATGACTCTGAATGCACGCAAAATATCTTGTTTGTTAAATTTCTATCTCATTGAGCAGAGTTCTCTTGAGCAGTAACCAAAACCAACTTGGAGGGCCACAGTAGCATAGTTGTTAGTTAACTCGCTTCTGAGGCTAGTAGTTCGATTCAATTTCACAAGTGGTGTAGAATTTTTCTGACCGTAACGGCTATCAGGTCGACTCAGTCTCAAGTGGGTACCAGGAAAAGCGCTTGAAGTAAAGGTGGCCGGCATGATGTTGACCACATCACCCATTGTATGCTGACAGTCAATGAAAAATATACAGACCTAACACCGTATTGTCCGATATAACATGTGGTATAAAAGGGTTTCTTACTTTACTACAAAACCAGCATGTATGAGAAACTGATTTGTTTATTGGTTTTTCTGCTTTATGTTATACTGTTATTTTGCTATACTAAAATGCTAGTTTTTTAAACGAAGCTGAGCAGTCTATTTAAAAATTGTCTTTCAACTATCCAAACATTTTTCAAATATTCATATAACTTGTAGTTTGGTATCTTATTATGTAAATTATTTTTCTTCTGCTTCATCTACTATGAATTCAGGAGTAGTCAGGGCATCTTGCATTGTGCTTCTGGCTGATTTTTGCATGAAGGACTGATTTACTTATTATCAGTGTCTTTAGGCATACAGGCGTGCCTTCTCCAACTTCAGAGGTTTTATGTAAATTGTAAAGTATTACATTCTAAAACTTGAACACAAATGTTGAATGTCTGGTGAATTGTAGTGAAACAAATGCTCATAATCTTACATGGAGATACTATTGCTCCAGGTCTAATAATTGGCAACTCTTTTATGAATTCTTCCGATATCTGACAACATGTCGCTGAAGTCAAACCTAAGCTTTTCACCAGTCATAGTGTCCTCAAGAAGAACCTGCACAAGAAGAAAAAGAAGACATTATCAGCTAATGATATTCTTCTTTATAGTGCTCATGATATATATAATATATATATATATATATATATATATATATATATATATATATATATATATATATATATATATATATATATATATATATATATATATATATATATTCCTCTGCATTATTATGATGAAATGAGGTTGCTTGTCCATCAGGGGTAATAATATCCCCATTTTTAATAAAAGGGAATGTAGTTGTGTAATGTTGTCTGTGTGGGTAGATGACTAATGAGCCCGATGCAGGCTTGAGATAATGTATGGTTATACGTTACGTATGACCCTGTAAGTAATTTCTCCATACGGCACTGTCCTGGGCAATTTGCTCAATCTCTTCCATAGAATTGAGTTCAATATTTCTCGCCTCTCTCAGCAAAGTTTGTTTCAGGGTTTCCCTAGGGCTCTTTAGGAGCTTTGAATTGGTGACATCTGGAAAGTTTTGTGTCATATGATGAGGTCACACCAACACATAATACACAAGTTGGAGACATTTCAGAATAATTATTTAAGAAGGATCCTGCAAATATTTTGGTCAAATACCATAACAAATGAGGAGCTTTTGAAATGAATAGAATGTGCATCCTTGGAGACCATCATTAAGAGACGAAGATGGAGGTGGTTTGGACATGTGTGTCGTATGCCAGTGGGCGCATTCACTAGGACAGCTCTCAGATGGATGGGGATGGAAGAGAAGGCCTGGACGTCCAAAGGAAACATGGAGAAGAACGGTGGAGAGAGAGTTGAAGGAGTGTGGCCTGAAGTGGGAGACAGTTGGTAGAAAGGCAGCAGAGCAGCAACAGTGGAAGTCACTTGTAGAAGCCTTGTGTGCCAATTGGGACACGAAGAGGATATAGATAGATGAGGTCACAAGTCACATGCTTTAACCATTCTTACCGTTTATGGAACGTCTGGCCGAATGGATTAGAACACGGGTCCCATGCGGAACACCTGTGTTAAATTCACGGTAAGACCACAGATTTTTTTCTGCTGTGGGCATAAATGAAAAATTCTAACTTGAACAGCTTAGCGGTGACTGCACCAGCCATGCGGCCATTAAATTCTCAGGCTCTGTCCCACCTGTCCTATACAACCCTAAAAAGCGGTACTACAGACAGTAGCAACAAGTTTTTTACCTTTCATGGCATGTTTATAAGGTTTAGTGATATTAGTCTGTATTCTCGACACTGAGCATCAACCTGGTAACAGTGTGATGACAAAAGAAAGAAGTCTTTATTCTCCAGTATCATACTTCTAGATTTCCTTGGCATGTGTTATTAAAACACACTGAATTTAAAGATGTCTAACTTTTAACTATGATAACAGGAAAGATTTTCAATAATTTACCTCCTCAATGGCCCACACTATCTCTCTATCATCCTCAGAACCATAACTTATTCTCAGCTTTGTCAAGTTCCCAATTTTTCCAATTTTGAGTCCCTGAGAACAAAGTTAAGACACCAAACCTTCATTGTAAATATAGCACTAACCATCGTGACGTATCATGCAGTGTAGGACTGATAAACAATTTCTTTCAAATGTATCTACCTTATATATGCATTTCAATACATACATAATATCTTGATCTACACAACAAAGCAAAACTACATTCATCACTTTCATTGCTAGAAACACCTTTGCCATTACTTTTTACAATTATCATTTTCTGAAAGTCAAGTAAAAAAATAAAAATAAAATACTGCTGTTAATCATGTGTTATGGAGTGTCCAATATATCATAAATGTGTTTATAATTAATTTTATTTTATTTAAATTATGTTTCTCTAATTGAAATGAATGAAAATCGTGGCATATCCTTTACAGGACATCGCCATCAAGCACA
This sequence comes from Arion vulgaris, assembly GCA_020796225.1. NCBI lineage: Eukaryota > Metazoa > Mollusca > Gastropoda > Stylommatophora > Arionidae > Arion > Arion vulgaris. The sequence continues at coordinate 41,658,295 of CM036769.1, forward strand.
ATAAATGAGTTGTTGATTTTCCAGGCACCACTTATATGTTCAGTAGTTAGCGATTACTTTCTGAACGGTGAGGTCTATTTCTACTGTAGTAAAAATCCATGGGAACAAATTTGCTTCCAAGTTGCCTGCCAAATTGAACCAGGTACTCTTGGGTTGTGATCGAGCTCACTACAGCTAAGCCACATAAGCTCACTTCTGTCATTAGTCAGCATAAATGAGCAGAAATTATTAATTTACGTGAAAAAATGTTCATCATCATCATGAGCCCCCCTATGGCAGAAACATACAAAATTTCCACTCAATTTGATTATCTAACTTTCTCACTACCTCAAACCTAGTACCTCTGAAGTCTGAGTAAGGTTTGCCTAATTGACAAGAGACACTGAGGATAAGAAAAGCAAGCCTTCATGCAAAACTCAGTAAGAGGTGCTATGACTACATCTGAATTAATAGCAAGTGAACGAAAAGCAAACATAAAAACACATATAATGCTAACTTTTGAAAGATAATTGTCTTTTACAAGATCATGAAGTTATACTTAATTAATAAATTGCAGTGTTAATAAGTGTTAATAACTAATAAGTGTTAAACTACAATAAGGCTCTGGTCTCAGAGAGGATGTAACATTTAGAAAATTAATTCTGTCTTTATTTTTTGCTGAATATCCAGAAACATTTGTAGGACAACAAAAGCAGCCTGTAATGTAGTCCTTTAGTGCCCTTCAAGTAATTAGTACTGCAAATGGTATGCACCATCCACTTAGTCTCAGTCATGCCTGAAAATTCCACACATAGTTTCTGCAGGAGGAGTCTAGTTTGTGCCCAACTTTCGCCTTGGTTACCTACTTTACTACCAAAATATCTCCTTCTTGCGTCTGCTCTTACGACCAATTTTAATCACTCTTTGTGATATGTTTGATTTTTGCCAAGAACGCGTATACGCTTGCACATTGGTTTGGTAGGCCCCTAAACGCATAGACTTCTACACGTTTAGGTCATGTGCATCCGATTTCAGCCAAACCTCCTTAGTCGCCTCCTATGACATGCGTGGCAGGTAACAGTGATTCTATTCTTTAAAAAACCAAAATATAAGAGGTATGCTTTCCTGACATATTCCCTGAATGTCCTCAGCTTCATCTTTGATGCAAATGCACCACTAAAAAATAAGTTAGCAGAATTGATACACGTGAGAGACATCTTTCAATGACAAGGTGAAAGACACACACTAACACTGACTGAACTCCACACACTAACACTGAGACTGAACTCCACAGACTAACTTTGAGACTGAACTCCACACACTAACACTGACTGAACTCCACAGACTAACACTGACTGAACTCCACACACTAACACTGACTGAACTCCACAGACTAACACCGACTGAACCCACAAACTAACACTGACTGAACTCACACACTAACACTGACTGAACCCACACACTAACACCTGACTGAACTCCACAAACTAACACTGAGACTGAACTCACACACTAACACTGACTGAACTCCACACACAACACTGACTGAACTCCACACTAACACTGACTGAACCCACAACCAACACTGAGACTGAACTCCACACACTAACACTGACTGAACTCCACACACTAACACTCAAGACTGAACCCACACACAACACAGCTCCACACACTAACACTGACTTGAACTCCACAACCAACACTGAGACTGAACTCCACACACTAACACTGACTGAACTCCACAGACTAACTTTGAGACTGAACTCCACACACTAACACTGACTGAACTCCACAAACTAACACTGACTGAGCTCCACACACTAACACTGACTGAGCTCCACACGCTAACACTGAACATAGATTATAATATGGAATATCAAAATTAAGCTTTCAGACCATCACCAGAATTATTTTGTTATATGTACATTTGGCATCACATGGCCAGATTTAATAACAAATAAATGCTTATGAATACAAATTACAGAAAAAAACAATAATGTTTGAGAAAAGGAATTAATTAGAGAAATGGAATGCAAATGACTCACTAATAGGAAAAACCCTTTAAAGAACAAACAACCACATAAACCAAACAAGTGCTCATCTGAAGTTCAGAAAAGGACCATGAAAAGTATGAGCGCTAAATAGCACTAGCTGAAAAAGCAGTAGTAGAGAAAGTAAAAGAAATTGAAATTTCAAAGAAAGAACTAAAGAATATGGTGCAAAAAGAAATGAGAGAAATTGGGCAATTATAGACTGTTTATAGAGACGACTAAGGAAAAAAAAGAAATCATTAATCTATTCAAGGGTTTTTAAAATTCCAGCTACTATGACAAAACGTCAAACGTGCAACAAAGACAAATGTTCACAGTACCAATTTTAGTTAGAAACTAAGATTCAAAGAGAAAGCGCCTGTGTGTTGGGACCTTCAAGAGGAGAAAAAATAGTAACACTGTGACCTCAAGGCATGTGAAGAGGCGACTGAGGTAGGGTCTGGGAAGCTACCCTAGTAAATAAAAAGTGTAGCAGAAATCGGATGTGCTGGCCTACTTGTAGGTACATAACTAGCACAATGTATAATCACTCTTAGGCTCAGATCACTACAAATCACAAAGAGTGGTTAACAAGTGGTGATATGGAGTGTTCAAAAGAAGAAGAAAGAGAAAGAGCTGGCTATTAAAATAGGGACAAATAGTCATACAAACTTAAACAAAAAAGCATATATTTCCTGTGTATTTAATGCTGGAGAGCAGCAGAACAAACATGTTATTTTTTGCATTACTTTAAATGAATGTGTGTGTCCTGGTAAAAATTGTCCATTCTTTTTTATCCTCAAGCTTTAAGGCCAGTAACACCTTTAGTGCCGACACAACTAGAGAAACCCTTTGGGGGTGTCACCATGGGATATGTGGCTCACATCCAACTTATCCATGTTAGTCATCTTGATGTAGCATGACCAGAAACCATCTGCAAACACAATACAAATTAATAAATGAATCAGTATTCTTTTTCTAGGTGAACAGTTACATGATTTCACCAATTTAGTATTTTTGTTACTGCTTATTGTGTAGTGTATATTTCAGCTATGGGACTATTCTAGGTTGAGGATTGGAGGGCCCTTGCCATAACTTTACCCACAAGACAAGCAAAATTTCCCGTATTCTTTTCGACCTTAATAATAAATGACTGTCCTTTCACATTTCTAAGTTATATTGTGTGGGAGGTAGGAGAGCAAAGTCGATTTCTTTCCTTCCTATGAAACGTCAGTGTTTGGATTGAGGCCACAACTCTTATATGTCAGAATCCACAGGCGAACGTTTACACATTACGCTAATAATTAGAGCACTAGCTACAGATAAGGAAAAAGATGCGCTCAGGCTGTTGAACCGAAGGGCTACAAAAGAGTGTTTCAGGTGTTACTTAGAACATAAAACGAAATATATATATATAATAGTTAAATAAATATGCTCTCAAAAGATAGAGCCAGTATTGGCAGTGATGAAGGACGTAAGCTTGACTGGTTCGGATATATAATGTGGCACGGCTGACAGCCAAAGATTATTATACTGTAGACAGTTGAGTCTGTAGCTTAATACTGGTTCGGGTATATAATGTGGCACGGCTGACAGTCAAAGATTATTATACTGTAGACAGTTGAGTCTGTAGCTTAAGACTGGTTCGGATATATAATGTGGCACGGCTGACACCCAAAAGACTGTAGACAGTTGAGTCTGTAGCTTAAGACTGGTTCGGATATATAATGCGGCACGGCTGACAGCCAAAGACTGTAGACAGTTGAGTCTGTAGCTTAAGCGGTAGTAAGTTCGATCACAAGCGTAACTGGCTCTAACTCTGCTCCGGCAGTTTGGAAGCAAACTTGTCCGCGTGGATTTTCACGAACGGTAAAAATAGACCCAACCGTTGAGAAGGAAACGTCAAACTAATGAGCGTATAAAGTGGCGCCTAGAAAATCAACGACTCGTTTACTGTGGTTGACAGTGGCGTCCTGTAAATGATATGCCACGAGTTTCATTTCAGACAGTTAAGAATGGAAGAAGAAGATGAGAGAAAATTAATAGATTGACAAAACCAAGAGCTAGTCAGCGCACAAATTCTCCACACTTGTTTGACAAGATTAAGACAGAGAACTATGGCATATTTTTCGTGCTCATGTCTTCATCCATGGGCGTCCACATCGATTTTCAAGGAAAAGGCAACATGAATTTTAAAATGTTAATAGGTAGTTTTTACTCCTTTTTTTAGTAGTCCCAATGGTACCGTTGTTGCCCAGCATGGTGTTTTCTGTCGTTTGTCTTGCGCTGCTATAGTTGCTTGGTTGATAGATATTTGTGCTTTTTGACAGGATTTTGCTTTGCCATCTATCCATCATTTTCTTGGTCTTCCTCTCGCCTTCTTTCCTGATGTTCTGTTATAGAAAATTAAACTACTCTTTGTGATCGCATGTGATTTCCACCTTGAAGCGTGATTTCGTTGTTCCAGTTAGGCGTCTACAGACCTGAGTCACACATCCGGTTTCTGCGTGATTTTTATTCGGTTCGTTTCCTTGCTTTTGATCTAATAATGCGTTCTGTTTCCATAAATATCAGACCATTATGTTGACATTCAAATTGTAACAACAACAATTAATTTATAAATAATTAGATATCTTATAAATGCACTTAAGTTTCTTTAAATCCAAAGACAGATATTTCTTTGGATGTACTATAATAAGCTTGAGATTGCTTCCAGACTTATTAATGGAGACTGCTATAGTAAGTATATATTATGTTTGATTATGTTAATTATATCAGAATTCTGAATGTTTGCATCAGTGTTCAGATTGCGTGTATTAGTGTTCCGGTTCATTGTATCAGTGTTTATATTGATTGTAAGAATCGTTACAGTGATTGTATAAGTGTTCACATTTTTTGTATCAGTGTTTATATTAATTGTACCAATAGCTTACATTAATTGTATCAGTGTTTATATTAATTGTATCAGTGTTTACATTAATTGTATCAGTGTTTACATTAATTGTATCAGTGTTTACATTCATTATATCAGTACTTATATTAATTGTATCAGTGTTTACATTAATTGTATCAGTGTTTACATTAATTGTATCAGTGTTTCCATTAATTGTATCAGTGTATATATTAATTGTATCAGTGTTTACATTAATTGTATCAGTGTTTCCATTAATTGTATCAGTGTTTACATTAATTGTATCAGTGTTTATATTGTTTGCATGAATTTTTAGTTTTAGTTGTTCTTAACATTTTTTTACATAGGCCATGGCTTTCCATCTTATTTTTATCAGTGTGGTGTCGGTGCCTGCAAGTGGAGCAAAGAATAGTAAACTGCGACCTACAAGGCATGTCGTAAGAGGCGACTGAAACGTGAAAGATACGGTAGAAACCTATGGCAGCTACCTATAAATAAAGCGTCACAGAAATAGGATATGATGGCCTACTTGTAGAAGCATAACTGGCACAATGTACAATCGCTCTTAGGCTCGGATCACATACAAATCACAACGAATGGTTAAGGGGTTATACTACTGACAGTTGGGTCATTATAGCTTATAGATATCGATTTTTCAAATTCATCATATTATGTTAGTATTGCATCTCTACAATCAAATTATACAAGAGTTTTATTTATGATCCCGAAAAATGCTTCAAAATTATTTTTCAACAGCCCTACCCTCTAAAAATTTGCTATGAAAATGTCTTATGTCCTAGATACAGTGTATGGCATTCAATTAACCCAATCGAGTCATGTATCATTGTAAAGCTTGATCTGAGTACTAACAGATATATTAGATTTAATTAGGCTAGACAATGACTGTATGCTGTAACGGACGATTTCCTTGACACTTTAGACTAAATTCACATTATATTTTTTAAACACAGTTTTCTCCCATTTGTAAATTTCGTTAACGTGGTAATGTACGTTTTCCACCATGAAAGAAATCCTCAAGATAGCAATATGAGATTTGACCCTGACATATATATATTAATATTGAAGCCCTTAGATAACAGAAAATGCACCTTTCTCTAACAAATAAATTTATATGAATTTTTTATGAACCAAGGGTCCTATTTTGGGCCGTAAATTGGGTATGTCTTATTCGTTCACCCCAGAGATCAATTACATGTTACAGAACAATTTAAAGTTGTCAGCGGCCCAGAATATTGGTATGTTTAGGTTGTGCAGTCAAAAAAATTGCAATTGTTATTTATTTCACTCTGTTTGGAGACTGTACGACGTTGTTTATAATCCAACATGGCTGCCGTTTCCATGCAGCGATAATTTATTAATGCGAAAGATATCTAAATTTTCATTTTAGACCACTCTAGTAGTAACTGCTATGTATCACATAATTTTATTGAGAGATAAGAAAGTTGAGAAATCCTCTACCATAACCCTTAACAAGTGGTCAATATGGAGCGTTGAAGAAGAAAAATTCGCCATGGATTATTTCACTTCATCAACCGTCTCATAGAGATGCCTTTCTGCTCTAACTATATTCACTTCATGCAATACCGTCTCATAGAGATGCCTTTCTGCTCTAACTATATTCACTTCATGCAATACCGTCTCATAGAGATGCCTTTCTGCTCTAACTATATATTTCTTGATGCAGCATACCTCTGCAGTCTTTCTGAACCTGAGTAAATGGTTTCAACTAAAGAAAATACTAGATTTGAAAAGTACTGGGGGAGTTGTCACCACTGGTTGGATTTCTGCTACCTACACCAACGCTGGTACAGTATGTTCTGTGTCTTATTTGTGTGAACATCTTCCCTTATATTAATCTTTACATTGAAAGATAATAAATGCAGTGGTTCGGACATGTAATCAGAATGGAATACAACCAGCCACCAATAATAGCATACAATAAAAAAAAAGATCAGGTACAGAGCCAATGAAGACCGGAAGAATATGGATAGACAATATCAAGACCACACTAAATAAATTCGGATATAACACAAGGGCGGCTCATCTGGTCCTGGAACGCAAGTTAAAGCTCTCACACATACATGCTTAAGGCAAGTGGACAAGCCAATTTTATCCCCAACCTGGGGTAAGACAATGACAATTAATCTCTAATGGCAGCGAGTCAACTCTGATGTCCTTTCTATGACCAATCAGATTTGATACTATGATATAGTATCTTGTTCTTCTTCTTCGCCCCTAGAGAGTCATAGGTCCGCAAGCTTCCAGACCCGCCTGTCCAGGCCATCTTTCTAGATCTTTCCACTCTCTCCCAATTTTCTTGCATTCCATCTCCAACTCCCATCTCAGGTGTTCTAGGTCTTCCATTACCTCCATTACCCTGGGAGTTCCATTTGAGAGCCTGTCTCGTGATGCTGTTAGGGTTTTCTAAGTATGTTTTATCCATCGTCACCTTCTGTTCCTTATCTCTTGTTCCACCTGCTGTTGTCCCTCTATCCACAGTTCCCTGTTTGTGGTATTGTCCATCCATCGCAGACGGAGTATCCTGCGCAGGCATCTATTGATGAATGTATCGTACTAGTATACCTATTTTTGGATCCAGAAGCACTGAGCTTTCAGCTCTTCGGCTCAGTGCCATGGACATCATAACCCTCCGGCTCGGTGCCACAAACACCGTAAATCTGGAGAACCTGTGGTTTTCTGCCAGCCGCGGAATTGAATCGCACTCACGGGGGCTTGTCACCTTTCGTCCAACGCGTTGCGAACACGCTGGGCAGGCGGGCATATAGTATATCTAAAGATATGATACTTGAATATGTACTTTTTCATTAACAATATCTTACACTTATCCATCTGTACAAATGTTTATCCTGTTGGATATAATATGCATACACTTTGGTCGAAATGTCAATTATATTTTCTTTAACATTGCAAATTTCATTTCATTTTCAGTCCGGATTTTGACCACACTAGTTTTTACGCAAGACATACCGATATTAATCTGTCTCTCATCAAGCGAAATTCTGAATATAGCTATTTTATCAGCACTCTTTTACTATAGAACATCACCCAGAAGTACGAATGAAAGAAGTTCTTAATGGTACCAGATCAAGATGATGCAGATAAACAGAGGGAAGATAGATGTATCGCTGAGTGATGGTAAAATAACCAGGTGGTAATTGATGAAAATATCTACCTTGTCGAGTACATCAGACGCTAGTAATTTTCTAATGAACTTTCATATACTAAATTATGAAGGAAAGTGCGAATATGAATGTATGCACATGAGATAGACAGAGTGAAAGAGAAACAGAGAGACAGATAGAAAGAGACAGAGAAAAAAGAGAGACAGATAAAGAAAGAGACAGAGAAGAGAGAGGGGACAGCGATATAGACAGAAACAGGTAGAGACAGAAGAGAAAGCAAGAGAGACAGAGCAGAGAGAGCATAGATAGAAAGGAAAGAAAATTGAGGTTTCCTTGCATTACTATGAAAAATGAATTACTTACACGTGTGAATAGCCAATAAACAAATGGTTGTGATTAACTTAATAGGTTATACATGTGTACATGTGAATATGATTTACTTAATATGTGATACGTGTGCACATATGAATGTGATTAACTTAATATGTGTGTACGTGATTAACTTAATTTGTGATACGTGTGAATGTGATTAAATTAATATGTGATACGTGATTAACTTAATATGTGACACGTGTGAAGCAGATTAAATTAATATGTGACATGATTAACTTAATATGTGATACGTGTGAATGTGATTAAATTAATATGTGACACGTGATTAACTTAATATGTGATACGTGTGAATGTGATTAAATTAATATGTGACACGTGATTAACTTAATATGTGATACGTGTGAATGTGATTAAATTAATATGTGATACGTGATTAACTTAATATGTGATACGTGTAATGTGTTAACTTAATTATGTGTGTTAGGAGTTTTTAAGAACCCCAAGGAAAGCAATGGAGTCAATGAACATGATCGATAAATAGACAATGTACAAGTATTAGAGGCTTCCGGAAAAAATAAAAGACCACAACACAGAATTCAAACCACTAACACCTTTATTTCTTACGAATTCTTAGAATTTCATCTGAATATTTTGAAAAAATTGCAAGCAAAATATAACACTCTTATTGCTGTTTGAAATAAAATAAACAATCTTGAAATGTCAAATATAACTACTGACTGATTATGATATGTTGTTATTGTTTAAAAAAGTGTGATAGAAATGAAATACAAAAATTCCTAATGTCACAGATACTGATTCAATTCACAATAGAAGTGGAATTTTTCTGACCGCAGCAACTGTCTGGTCGACCAAGCTTCAATTAAATACCAGAAAAGCGTGGAAGTAAGGCGACTGGTCTGATGTTGACCACATCATCAATCGGGTGTTGATGGTCAATGAAAAATACTGATCTTACAACTTTTTTTTTTTTTCTTTTTTTCTTTCGTCGCTTTCAACTCAGACACGAGTTTCATCTCTGAAACTGATTTTTGCGTGAAAATCCGTTTTCCAATTTCTTACAATGGCGCAGCGTGCCATTGTAAATGCTACACTGGCAGCCGTGTGCTCAATGTATCGTAATTAGTATTCCCTCGCCATACAGGCAGATTTTCTCCGACTACAGAGGTACTCACGTTATCGTCCTGAGTAAGACCAGGGGACTCGAACAAATGCCGGACAGTAGGTTCGACCCGAGCTATGAGGCGTCTCACAGCTAGCAGGCCGAGCTACTATCAACTACTCTAGCAGTCCCCGATCTTACAACTAATCTTCTTCTTCTTCTCTTACCATTTACTTTTAGAAGTTTAAGGGGTGAAACGTAGTGATCTTGTGTGTGCTTTTTTAGGCACTTTGTAAGCTGATATTCATGTTCGTAAGGCTGTTCTTGATGCCGTCGCTCCATCTTTGTGGTCTTCCTCTTGCTTTGTACTCATACTTTTCTGTGTGGCTCTCTGTGGTAGGCAACACCAGGAATTCTGGTCAGGTGTCCAAACCATTTAATCTGTTGTTCTTTATGAATTACATAATTGGTTTCACATCCAGTCTCCTTCAGATTTCTTCATTTCTAATTTTGTCTCTTATTGTGTAACAGTTTCACTGTTATGCTAACTAGTTATGGACAGGGTCAACAGAGAAAGAACACCCTTATTGGCTTAGCGTCCTTGACCAAGTTAGTAGTAAATAAATGTGTTTACCAGTCCCAACTTGCTGCCAGTAGAGTGTTAAATTCATGAAATAGGTTCCTGCCCGAGGTAGCGAGGACTCCCGTAAAATCGAGGATCTTGAACCAGAGAAGGGACAGTTGGGAGCTTTTGGTTTGGGCAGTAGGACAGTTACTCTAGAGAAGTTGTGGAGGACGGACAGATTATTTTTTTTAGTGAGCGTAAGAGAGAGAATAGTTAGAATAGAGCAGCGGAACGGGAAGCCAAAATCTCTTGAGCGGAGAAGACTAGTTTTGAACACTTGAGCGTGTAAGTTAAACTTTTCGTAAATAGAGAGAAGCTGAACTAGTGTTATTTGATTTATAAGTTGTGATAGTTGTGAGAACCCACAACTGAGGATCTTTGAAGTGTTATTTAACTATAAGTTGTGATGGTGTGAGAACCACAACGGAGGATTCTTTGTAGTGTTATTTTGATTATAAGTTGTGATAGATGTGGAACCACAGCGGAGGATTCTTTGAAGTGTTATTTGATTTATAAGTTGTGATAGATGTGAGAACCCACAACTGAGGACTCTTTGAAATGTTATTTGATTTATAAGAACTGAGGATTCTTTGAAGTGTTATTTAACTTATAAGTTGTGATGGATGTGAGAACCCACAACGGAGGATTCTTTGTAGTGTTATTTTGATTTATAAGTTGTGATAGATGTGAGAACCCACAACTGAGGACTCTTTGAAGTGTTATTTGATTTATAAGTTGTGATGGATGTGATAACCCACAACAGAGGATCTCTTGAACTTTTCGTTAATAGAGAGAAGCTGAACTAGTGTTATTTGATTTATAAGTTGTGATAGTTGTGAGAACCCACACTGAGGATTCTTGATGTGTTATTTGATTTATAAGTTGTGATGGATGTGAGAACCCCAACTGAGGATTCTTGAAGTGTTATTTAGATTATAAGTTGTGATGGATGTGAGAACCCACAACTGAGGACTCTTGAAGTGTTTTTAACTTATAAGTTGTGATGAATGGAGAACCCACAACTGAGGACTCTTTGAAGTGTTATTTGATTTATAAGTTGTGATGGATGTAGAACCACAACGAGGATCTCTTGAACTTTTCGTTAATAGAGAGAAGCTGAACTAATGTTATTTGATTTATAAGTTGTGATAGTTGTGAGAACCCACAACTGAGGATTCTTTAAAGTGTTATTTAACTTATAAGTTGTGATGGATGTGAGAACCCAACGAGGATTCTTTGTAGTGTTATTTTGATTATAAGTTGTGATGGATGTGAGAACCACTAACTGAGGATTCTTTGAAGTGTTATTTGATTTATAAGTTGTGATGGATGTGAGAACCCAACAGAGGACTCTTGAACTTTTCGTTAATAGAGAGAAGCTGAACTAGTGTTATTTGATTTATAAGTTGTGATAGATGTGAGAACCTACAACTGAGCATTTCTTGAACTTTGCATAATTAGTGGAGATGCTGAACTAGTGTATTTGATTTATAGGTTGTGATAGATGTGGAAAAAAAACCGACAGAGGTTCCTGAACTTTCTGTTAATTGTAGAGAACGCACTTAATGATTACATTGATTTTCAGGAAGTTATTATGTACTTTTTGGTCTCATATCAGTTGAGAAGTATGTATGTACGTTTCAGTTTAGATATACAATATATAGATACCAATAACACTTATAAGTTGTTTAGACAGTCTTGTGTGAATTTAATGTAGTCGATTGTCAGGTGTCGGACTTAGTAGTAGATGCTATTTTTTCTCTTTATATTTCTGGGACCTTGTACCAGCTAGCTGTTATAATTGTCACACCTGCAGCTCTTCTAAGACACCTCATCTCTGTCATTATGATTTTCCGCTCAATTACAACTAATATTCCCCAATATATCTTAAAGTAAGGAAAATGTTTCCTTTCTACTTCTGAAGTGAGAAGCCCGCTATATGACAAGGGGCACCAGTCAAATGGTAAGCAGCGTTCACACAAAATCAGAACACCATAGCTGGCATCCTGGCTAATGCTCGACTTCGCAGCGGGTGAAAGCAGATGAAGAAGAGGTTCCTTTTCCTCTCACTATTATTTTGAGACGCGCACTCTATGGACACTTGAAATGTCTCTAGCTCACAGCTGCTTTCTTTGAGGATATTGAAGTAGATTTCTGAGAGAAGAATGAAGAAGTAACTTTATTTTGTTATAGGATTACGGAAACTTGTAGCACCTCACCATGTTAACATCAGACTTGGATGGAGTGCATTCTAGGTTAAAGTAGTTCTATCACTGTATTAAAAAACAAAACCTGTTGTTACTGCCTGTGTAGTACAGCTTTTTAGGGTGGTGTAGGACAGGGGGTGAGGGTGAGATCCTGAGAAATTTAATGGCGAATAGGTAATGGAGTCAGCAGCAAAACTGTTCAGGTTATAATTTTCTGTTGAGTGCCAGACATAAAAATCTTGGCCTTACTGTGGATTGAACATGGTCACCCGCACACTAATCCAGTCTCCAGGACGTATACCCACAGAAAATTTTATTTAATGATATAAATGTTAAATTATTGAATGTTTTACAAGAAATAGATTGTAATAATAGAATAAATAAATACAACAAATTAATTTAGGAAGCAGAATATTTTGCTGATCACGTTTACATCTGTCAATCACAAAATATACATAAATATTATAGCTTAAAAACAAAACAGTTGTTTATATGTGTTAGAATAAGACTTATTACAAATATCTAAATACCATGAGAAATTGCACTTATGTTTCAATGTGAGAAGTAAACAGGTGACAAAATATGCTCCCCTTTAATCCACCAAATAACAACAATAGAACACAACCGATAGGTACAAATTAATATTGTAAAATGAATAATAAAATATATAAAGTAGTAGCATATCAATTGAGAATGTTGCTTTCATCACAGCCCACCTGAAAACTCTCTAGCTAGTTCTCCCACCTTCTCAGCATCATGTTCAAGGTTTCTTTGATGTCCTGCAGCCATCTCCATTTTGGTCTTCCTCTGCCTCATACTCCAGGAACAATGCCCTCCATTACCGTTCTCTCCAAACTACTGTGATGTTTAATAATAATAATAATTCCTCTCGTACCGTTATCGTTACATAGGGCCTGCAAGTAATTTCTCCATACCGCTCTATCCTGCACTCGCTCAATCTCCTCCATGGAACTGAGACCGATATTTCCTGCCTCTCTCAGCAAAGTTCGCTTCAGGTCTCCTTAGGTCGACCTCTCTTTCTTGAACCCTTTGCATCCCACTTCAATGACTCCTTTGATATTCGTTGATCATTTCTCCTCAAGGTGTGCCCAATATATCTCCATCTTCTCTTTCTTATAACAGTTGTCACTAGTGGTTGACCAGACATGTCTCTGATTTCATCCTTCTCTGAATCGTTCATTTTATATTCATTATTTTCATGACATCTATTTTCAAATGCATTCAACTTTCTTTCTATATCTTTAGTCATTTTCCAACTCTGCTGGCATATGTTAGGATTGATACAACATTTGAATTGAAAATTCGTAATTTAGTTTTAATACTATATAACTTGCAGTTCCATATTTTATTTAGACTTTTAAAAGCTGATGTTGCTTTGCCAATTAGTATCATAATTTCTTTTTAACATTTCCTGTGCAATCAAAATTGCTATCTAAATAGGTGAACTGCTCTGTTATTTTTATCATTTTAGATTCCAGTGTGATATCTGCATTACTTGCCATAGGTGTCTTCATTATATTTGTTTTCATAGCTTATCTGCAGTCAACTTTTGATGCTATAGATGACAAGTTGTCTGTTTTCTTTGCATATCTTGGTTGTTTATACTTAACAAGGCAATATCATCTGCAAAATCCAAATCTTCTAGTTGACTATTTTCTACCCAATCGATGCCAGTTTGCCCCTGCAACATTTTCGCATCACCCAGTCAATGGCCTCCAAACAATAGGGAGATAAATACAGCCTTGCTTTACTCGGTTTCAACCTAAACCAGTCGCTGTGTCCACCATCAGTGCGAACTGCACACTGTGAACCATCATAGAGCTCTATAATGTTTAACGTGGCCAAATATTTCATCTTGAGGATTTATGTTATTTATGAGCCAATGCTCCTTGATATACAGGTCTTGTAGGATGTCTGTTTTTTCTTTTCTCTGCCCAGCATGTTCTAAGAATTTTTCAGCAACACCTTGTTTAAAAAGCTTCAATTTAATAAGATATACAAACATAGAAGATATGTTAACATTGTACAAATATAATTTTGAATTATAACATTTGTAAAATCCTAACTTTGAATAATATTCTTAGTTATGATGGATTTTTAATTGAACATAAATAGCATGTAAGTAAAATGACAAATAAATAGTATGTAAGTAAAATGACAAATAAATAGAGGAAATGCTGAAAAGTGCATACATCTTAATGAAAAGTCACATCTGAAAAAGACATAATTTTAAAAGCAATCTGGAAAGGTAGGTGTGTGAAGGAGGTTTAGAGATGTAGATTTGTGAAAGTAATCTAGAAGTATAGGTGTGTGAAAGTAATCTAGAAGTATGGTGTGGGGAAAGTAATCTAGAAGAAAGGTGTGTGAAAGTAATCTAGAAGTATAGGTGTGTAAGTAATCTAAATAGGTGTGTGAAAGTAATCTAGAAGTATAGGTGTGTGAAAGTAATCTAGAAGTATAGGTGTGTGAAAGTAATCTAGACTATAAAAGTGGGAAGTTGATTCAGAAAGGTAGGTTGTGAAGATCATTGACAAAACAGAAGTGGGGAGGTGATCTAAAGATAAAATGTGAAGGTCATTCAGAAAGGTAGGTTGTGAAGACCGAAGTGAGAACATGATCTAGAAAATAAAAGTATGAAGGTGATCTAGAAAGGTAGGGTGTGAAGCAATATTCAGGTTTAATTTTAAATGTCATTTTCTTTTGTTAGTTAATTGCATATCCTTTACAGGACTTACAAATGAACCCCAGTTTTTAATGCTGTTTGTGATTTTCTAGGCATTATTACATCCAGTAGTTTGCTATTGCTTTTGGAGCAGGTGGTGCCATCGTCCTTTTGTAAAAATAGACACTAAACAATTTGCAGCAAAATGTCCATAGCGTGATTGAACTCAGAACGTCTGGGTTAATAGACCAAGTCACTATGCCTAAGCACAGACACCACCTATTTTTTGTCCCCTAGCATTTAATGTTATACAACATGGAATTCTGAAGAAATTTGAACACAAATATAAATGAATATCTTGATCCAATCTTCCCTATACTATCTCTTGTCAAATGCTCTATTGCAGCAAAGCATTTATCTAACAATATACTATTTTGACCCAAATCTTTTCCATATTTGATTGATTTACACAATTTGGGGGATGGCAGAACTTTACTAAATTATTAAATTTTAATTGCTGTTAATGATTTTCACTAGATAGTGACTTTCAGCCAACTATTAGCTGTTGTCAACTGTCAATTCACTTAGATAGTGACTTTCCAGCCAACTATTAGCTGTTGTCAACTGTCAATTCACTTAGATAGTGATTTTCCCAGCCAACTATTAGCTGTTGATAGTGACTTTCCAGCCAACTATTAGCTGTTAGATAGTGACTTTCCAGCCAACTATTAGCTGTTGTCAACTGTCAGGATTATTACTCAACAGAACATGGGACATCATCATCATCAAATAGCTTTTCGGGCAGAACTTTGCCACCCCAACAGTCCTTGATTTCTCTAGACCAGATGTCCCACCTCTGCAACCGTCATGTTCACTAGACATATACCCAGTTAATTCCTACAGTAATGTGTTCAACAGTTGTATATACTAATAAAGTTTAGTTTAAATTAAACATTTTTCTAAGGGAAGTTAAATAAAATGATCTTTTACAATGAAATGGTATCAATTAAAAATGTTATCCTATGGATTAATACTACTTTTATGTTCATTTCCTCTCTGAGTTGCAGGTTTCATTTCTTGGAATTACACACCCAACATTTAGTTGGTCTTCTGTTTTGAAAAAAAGGGTATTGAAATCTTCCCAAAATTGAAAAAACGAAGAAGAGTTAAAACCCATTTTTTTTAGCATAGATTGTAAAAAGAAAATCTATAATTATTGTTTTGATGTGTACATTTTGTTAACAAATTAATATAATACAACAGATAACAACAAAATAAATTTTAACAAATAACAAAGGTAATAATATTCCTCTTTAACCCTTTCGCACTTTTGAGCTGATTTCCTGGCTCAATATATTTTTTAAGATAGCATAAGCCAGTATACAGTCTAATTGAATATACATTGCAATATAAGTGTGTCTAGAGGGAAAAATAAATTACAGAGGGAAAGGGATAACATTTGCTGTAAAATATTTATCAGCAAAGTTACAGTAACTTGAGCTTATGTACAGTATATGTAAAATGTCATGAGCTCTAATGATTAATGTTATACAGGGTGTTTATAAAGTCGCTGTGCAGTGAAATTTATGCCAGGGTGAGACTATGTTACAGAAATGTGGTTTTCAAAGATGCCTAAAAATTGTAATGTAGATTGTTATTATTCCTCTAGATACTACTTGCTTGGCTGGCTTGTATTCGAGTAAAGTAGCTGTGAACACGACTTTTGAGTCTGGATATTTCAGCCCATATTGTCAAATTACTTCTTCAGTATATTTGCCTCCATTACGAAAGACATGTTCCAACAAAAATACCCTGTTTTCAATCGTTAACACCATTTACTATCAGCAATGAAATCGTGATTATAACACGCTTGTTGTGTACTGTTGCACACAGGATTGTGGAACTCAAAATTTTCCATCATTCCTGACGCAATTACTAAAATATTTTCAAAATTCATTGCACATTGACTTTATTAACACCCTGTATAAACAAGATTGATTAATAAGTTAACAATGTTTTAGAGACAAGGCACAGTGTTTTAATATAGGCAAAATGTTTCAATATAGGCAAAGTGTTTCAATATAGGCAAAGTGTTTCAATATAGACACAGTGTTTCAATATAGACAGTGTTTCAATATAGACACAGTGTTTCAATTTAGACAGTGTTTCAATATAGGCAAAGTGTTTCAATATAGGCAAAGTGTTTCAATATAGATACAGTGTTTCAATATGGACACAGTGTTTCAATTTAGACAGTGTTTCAATATAGGCATAGTGTTTCAATATAGGCACAGTATTTCAATATAGGCACAGTATTTCAATATAGGCACAGTATTTCAATATAGGCAAAGTGTTTCAATATGTAGAGAACTCCAATGTGTGAAGAGCTACGAATATCTGAGCTCAATAATTACAATAACGGTGACTGCTTCAAAGAGATCTCAAGAAGATTGGTAATAGCGATCAAGAAGTTAAACACAATGAAGAACATGTGGAAAAGCACCAGCAAAATACTAAAATTTAAAATATTGAGATCAGGCATTTTCCCAGTGTTGTGAATCATGGACTGTTACACAAAATTAAGAACGGAAAATCCAGTACTTCGAAACTAAATGCTACAGAAAGATCCTCAATACCATGGACAGAAGGAAGAACACTGATGTCCTGAAAGATTGGTTATTGGTTACTAAACTGACGTCATTGCACTCCGGGCAGACCCATAGGTGTCAGTCTCCCCAACAGATATCGAAGAGTATGCATACTGATGGTTCCTGTGCTTGCTGATTAAAACACTCTTACTCTGCCTCTCAGGCATCCAGTTCGACTTGAACAACGGGTAACTCAAACTGCTTAAATCGCTGTCGATTCAACATCGATTTTGTGTCCTCATCAACAGAAGTCACAAGAGACGAAGAATATCCCCTTATCCATCTTCAACTACAACATTGATGCAGTTGATGTAGCCTGTCCTGAAAGAACTAAATGTTAAAGAGAATTGACTGATAAACAACATACTATACAGAAAAATTACATACTTTGGTAACATCAAGTGTCACGATGGCCTGGAAAGAACAATACTAGAGGCAGGGTCCCAGGATGCAGAGGCAGACCAAGAAGAAGATGGCTACAAGATATTAAAAAACCATGACCATTGACAGAGTGGGTGAACTGGCAAGAGACAAGTGAATTTCAGATGTGCTGCAAAAGGCAGTGCACCTTTGATGATGTTTCAATAAAGGATATGCACCTTGATGATGATGTTTCCCAAAAAAGACATAGTGTTTCAATATAGGCAAAGTGTTTCAATATAGACAGTGTTTCAATATAGGCACAAGTGTTTCAATATGGCACAAAGTGTTTCAATATAGACACAGTGTTTCAATATAGGCAAAGTGTTTCAATATAGACACATTGTTTCAATATAGACACAGTGATTCAATATAGACACAGTGTTTCATATAGACACATGTTTCAACATAGACAGTGTTTCAATAAAAGGCACAAGTGTTTCAATATAGGCACAGTGATTCAATATAGGCACAGTGTTTCAATATAGGCACAAGTGTTTCAATATAGGCACAGTGATTCAATATAGACACAGTGTTTCAATATAGACACAGTGTTTCAATATAGACAGTGTTTCAATATAGACACATTGTTTCAATATAGACACAGTGATTCCCAATATAGCACAGTGTTTCAATATAGACACAGTGTTTCAATATAGACAGTGTTTCAATATAGGCACAAGTGTTTCAATATAGGCACAGTGTTTCAATATAGGCACAGTGATTCAATATAGGCACAGTGTTTCAATATAGACAGTGTTTCAATATAGGCAAAGTGTTTCAATATAGACAGTGTTTCAATATAGGCACAAGTGTTTCAATATAGGTACAGTGTTATAACATTGTATAATTATAAAAAAAAGTGAATATAATTTGCCAAAATATAATAGCTTTCTATAGCATAAGTAAAATTTAAGTATGGAGAAAAGACAGCATTACTTATAGTTGCTCTTAGTTTAAACTGAATAATATCCACATCATAAAGTATACTTCCCACAAGCAATCAATCATGTGCCATGCCTGCGTGTAGAATGCGAAATTGTTATATGCTCCATCTTAACCCCATTAAATGGAATCGAATACATTTTCTTCCATCAATACCAGGGTTAGACCACTAACCAAGACTCTGAAGCCCTTTCTTATGGCCCGTCATGGTAACTAGAAACTTCAAATTTGCAATTTGCTTTATCAATGCTTAACCCATTCACCCTTTCTGATCCGATAAAGTGCTGAAGTATTCTTATATTACATAAAGCCAGTTTACTCTAATTCAGTATACATTGCTATATAAATGTCTTTGGAGATAAAAACAAAATTACAAGTGAAAGGTTGAGGATCAGAAACAGTACCAGAGTGGCTCAATATTAGCTTAATTGTGTGATAAAACATCTGAAAATCAGGTATAGCACAAAAGTGGGGTGGGGTGGGGGGTGGTTTAGTAAATTTGATCTTTCTTTGGCTTTATCATTTACCACCTGGCAGAATGTGCATATAGAAATTCACAATGGTTATGAAAGTTGATAGGCAACTTTGTGCAGGATATATGATTTCTTCATCATCCTCATCATCGTTAGTATATGCCATTTTCACATTAAAGGTTGAGTACAGTGGACTTCTGGTACAATTTTTTCCTTGTGCTGATGGTACACTCTAAGCCAGGAAACAGAGAATATATTCTAACCCTGCATATTTGGAACACCACCAATTAACTCTTTGTGGACCAGGGCAAAAGCTATGTTTTTACACGCCATTTGTTTTAAATTAAAACGCCTTTTAGTGTGTCTCATTGTAAAAGGTGCGAACCCAAAGCCACGAAGTGTGATGTTTGGTCCACAAAGGGGTTAAATACACAAAAGCAGCTGAGGTTCATCATCAGCAGACTTGTGGAATGTCAGAAAAAAACAACATTTCTAGATCTACTTGATGCTGCAGATACATAATTCAATTTTGTAAACATTGCATTGACTGCTAAAATCAACAAATTGAGCAGCTCAAGTTCAACAACAACCATAGCATCTATTTATCCATACACAGAATGTAATTGTGCTTTTAGATAAACTTAATTTGATTTGATTGATAGGTCAATCGTCATTGCACTTCAGTGAGTAACCATGTGTACTCCAATCTCTTTCTCATAGAGGAAGATCTCAGCGGCAGTGTATGAACTCCATAGCACTGGCCAGAGTTCCCGATGTAATTTAGGAGATGGTGAAAATATTTTATATAAATTAAATTTAAAAATATTTCTAATGAGTTTTGTCTGGGCAGTGGCTTTATAGCCTGCTCTTCGCTATTTTGAACTGTCAAGGGTTCTTTTACATGCTCAACATGAACACTGGGACCTATGTTTTATCACTCTATCTTAATTAATAGATAAACTTGACTATTCAAAAACATTCATAAAGCTTAGACTTACCTATTCAAAAACATTCAAAAACATTTACTTAATAATTTCATGTACATCTACACTTAACAATTTAACATTAACCTAAATAGGGAAAAAAATAGAATATTAGCAGGTAAATATTCAGTACATGAATCTCACATCTCAGTCATATTGTCAGTTTTTATGCTATCATAGCTTCTAGTGCTGTCAAAAACTTTCTTTGCTCCCATCTTTTGGAAAATAGATAGTTTTCATTTGTGAAACATGCATTTTTTATCATACAGAAATCACAACATAATACAAAGAGTAAGAAAAATATGTGGATCAAATTTTGTAAATACAATGAGAAGAAGATTGTTGATGTACACTGCATCAACAGACAAAATGCATCAACAGACAAAATGCATCAACGGACAAAATGCATCAACAAACAAAATGCATCAACAGACAAAATGCATCAACAGACAAAATAATGAAGGAAGAGTCAAAGAACAACCAGAAGAGACAATAGTTAAAAGTTAACTATAATCCAATAGAATATAATGCTGTAAAAATGTGAAGTGTTAGAACTTGGCAAATGATGCAGCGAACAAGATGACAGAAGTCAAAGTCAGTAAACCAGAGATGATCAAGACCTTTAAGTGGGGATCTAAGATGCAAGAAGATCTACTTTCCTTCCTTTAATTTGATTGAAATATTATCTATATGTTCAATGTTGTCTCTTGTAGGTGGCATCTGTGGCTTAGTGGATAGTGACTCGATCTATTAACCACGACGTTCTGAGTTCGAATCACGCTGCGAACAGTTGGTTACCAAATTGTTTCATGGATTTTACAAAGGGCAAAACACCACCCCTTAAGAAAGCAATGGCAAACTACTGATCGTAATATGCAGAAAATCACAAACAGCGTTACAAAGCTGGGTTGATTTGCAAGTCCTATAAAGGATGTGCAATTAACTTTTTGTCTCTTGTATACACTTTACTGTCTTTTGTAGCTCACACATAGGTCCATGTAGATTTCTTTTCTATATGCAAGAAGTAAGATGGCAGAGGTCATAGGGTTTGCAAACCAAAGCTGACAAAAACCTTACTTCACCTTCAAATGGTGACCTAAGATGCAATCAATGAGATGGCAGAAGTCAAGGTTAGCAAACCAAAGCTGACCAAACCTTACTCACCTTCAAGTAGTGACCTAAGATGCAATCAATGAGATGGCAGAAGCCAACGTTAGCAGACCAGAGATGAAAAACATCCTACTTTATCTTCAAGTAAAGATCCTGGTATTAGACTGCAATCAAGCAAAGTGAGTCGGGAATGATAGAGAAAAGGCAAGCTTTGTCTAAAGATTAATGCTTAAAATGAATGTGCAGAGCTGAAAGACATTGGGAAAACACAGAGATTTTTATATTTCAGTCTGAAATATTTGAAACTGAGAAACCGTATAGGCTGGCTGGCTTTGCCACCATAAGGAAGAGGTGGAGTGTGAGAAGGGAGTGGGAGGTTCAGCCAACGGATAGAGTTCTTCTTCTTCTGTCATCACACTGCTACCGGGTTGTTGCCCAGTGTCGTGGTTTTCTGTTTCTGTCTTGCTCTGTTCTGGTGGCTTGTGTGATTGTTATCTTTGCTCTTACGGATATTACGGATAGAGTTGACATTCTGAAATCCTAATAGAGTGTGGCTGCAAAGAGGACTTTCATCTAAACTAACCTTGGCTGAAATCGAATGCACATGTCCTAAACATGTAGAAGTCTATGCATTTAGGGGTCTACCAAACCAATGTGCAATGTATACATGTTCTTGGCAAGATCAAAATATCATAAGAGTGATTAAAATTGGTCGTAAGAATGAACACAAAGAAGGAGATGAGATCTAAACCAACCCATGTCAACAGCTAGAAGCATGAGCTTGAATTTAAGATTGGAGTGGTCAGATAAAAAGCAGCACTACAGGTGTATGAATAGGCTCATCAGTAAACATCAAATTGGTACAGTCAGTCGCTGGACACTGTTGTAGATATTGCAAGGGCAATTGGAGCACCAATGGGCATGTTTAGAGTGCAATGAAGATATTCCAAACTGAAACTGTTTTATAAACTCCCAAGGGAACTACATTGAAGTTGATGGCAGAAATTTGAGCTTACAAGCAAGCATATGACTTCTTAATAGCTAATCTTACTAATGTTTATTAGCATCTTATATTATATATCGCCTGTGTGTTGCCGGGGCCCAAAGAATAGTAACAGTGCTACCTACAAGGCATGTCATAAGAGGCGACAGAGGTAGGGGCCTAGGAAAGCTACCCTAGTAAATAAAAGCGTTGCAGGGAAAACGAATGTGTTGGCCTACTTGTAGGTGCATAACTGGAACAACGTACAATCGCTCTTAGGCTCAGATCACATACAGATAATAATGAGTGATTACCAAGTGGTTGATACGGAGCGTTCGAAGAAGAAGAAGAATATTTTATTTTTTTTGTCAGCAGTAATTTCAAACTTACTCATTGGTCATAGATTTAATAGTCTCTTTAATCCACTTTCTCTTGTTCTCATCAATAGGGTACATGTACAAAGCTCCAAGGGCTGCCAATGCCAAGACCACTGGGGCAGGAGTCATTAAGAAACGCAAGGTATTAGTCACACTATCAGGTTGCTTGCACTGGCCGCTAACATAACCCCAGGCTGTAAAATAATGATTATTTTTAAACATTAAAGTAAAAACTGTAGCTAAATATAGAATAAGCAAAGTAATTACAAGGGAAAAATATTTTAGAGTCAATGCAGCAGTATTGTAACAAATTTCAAACCTATTGTGGCATTATAAGAAATTTTAAACGTTGACTTCTTGGCAAGATATACAAAGTCAAGAAGCTTAGCATGATCTTAGTACAACCTTATATCTTTTCATATGTTTTTGTTTATTTAAACATTTACTATTTATTCTTTTCCTATACACTATTATCATCACATCTACTTTCTCTAGACATGCTTCTAAACTTGGGTCCAATAGGGAAGGTAGCAGTTCTCCATCTAATTAATATGACATGGGAAAGGGAAATGCTCCCCAAAGCCTGGAGGAGTGCCCATATTATCCCTATCCTGAAAAACACCAAACCCCCAGGTGAACCCAAGAAGCTACCGACCAATCTCCTACATCATGTCTAGGAAATTAGCTGAAAAAATTGTAAATTGTCGTCTCTACTGGTTTCTGGAAAGTACCAACACTCTATGCCACGAACAGGCGGGATTTAGATCTGGCAACTCCCAAGGGGGACCAACTCTTTAGGCTTACTCCAAAGAATACCCGACAGCTTCAGAACAACAAACACACAGTAGCCATCTTCTTTGACCTGCAGCAGGCTTACGATTGAGTATGGAGAAAAGGCCCCCTATAAAGATGATGGACATTGGAATACATGGGAAATTGTACAACTGGATTAAGTACTTCTTAATTGACCTGACCCAGACAAAATCAATGATGCAATTTCATCTAAGGAGGTCTTAGAAGAGGGTTTACCACAGGGCTCATCCCTGAGTTGCACCCTCTTCCTCATATACATCAATGACCTTGCAAGTCAGATTACGGCTGAAAAGCGCTATCATGAACAACCTAGCTTTGGCAAAGTCATGAGGATGTAGAAAGTGGAGCAATAAACTTGGAGATCTAAGAAAACTCCATGACTACTGCCAGACATGGAAACTAAAGATAAACTGTGCCAAAACAGTGTATACCATCTTCACTATTAGCCACAAAGTTGCCAAACAGAATATCACATTAAAT
Organism: Arion vulgaris; assembly: GCA_020796225.1. Lineage (NCBI taxonomy): Eukaryota > Metazoa > Mollusca > Gastropoda > Stylommatophora > Arionidae > Arion > Arion vulgaris. The sequence goes on from CM036769.1 coordinate 41,682,578, forward strand.
CTAGACAATCACCAACTGCTAAGAGAATTTACACCCACATATCTTGGGTAACATTTGGGACCGCCAGCTTAACCTGAAGAAGCATGTTTGAATGAAAGAAAAAGCATTAAGAAGATTACAGCTATTGAAGAAGCTTGCTGGCACAACATGGGGATCAGACAAAGATACTCTGAGAGGCTTATATCTTGGTTAATCCATCTCAATAGAGGTACAACAGTGCTCTTCTAACAATTTGCTCCAAGACAAACCTTGATTCCCTGGACAGAGTACAGAACAATGCCTTACGTCTAACCCACGGGCAATGAGGTCAACACCAACGCATGTGAAATACACACAAATGTGGAACCTCTTGGGTTGCGTAGGGACAAAGCTGCTGTTGAAGCCTATGAAAGGAGCAAAAGAATGAATCAAGATCACCCCAATAAACTACTTGTTGAAAAGTGGAAACAGAGAAACAGAATTAAACAAAAGTCAATCCTCCACCACGTCAAAATGAAAAACAAAGACAGATACCCCCTTCCAGAAACAAGACAGCAGCTGCAGGGGGTAATAGCAAACTTACCACCACATACATCTTGAATACACCTGAAATTAGAACAAAATTGATAGATGAAGCAACTAAACGCTCCGACCAGTCAGCCTTTTGATAGCATCTCAAAGAACCATTGATGCCTATCCCCAAAAATGGATACATGTCTATACTGATGGATCTGCATTTAAAGCAACCATCAAAGCAGGTTACGGAGCATATATACAATACCCAGACAGATCATCCGAAGAGCTGTTTGGTGCATGCGGGGAGATATGCTCCAATTATGAGGCTGAAATTCATGCATAAACAGCGTGTACCACCTGAAGACTGTTTTCCCTGCCTTTCCATCAAAAGGGACAAAACATAATTATCTTCACAGATTCAATGTCTGCCCTTCAAGCTGAGGATGGTGGATTGTAAATCTGAACTATCCCATATAGCCCTAGATATTGACAGACTTATTACATCACATGACATAAAAATAACCATGCAGTGGATCCCTGGACATTCAAACACACCTGGAAATGATAAAGCAGATAGGCTAGCCAAGAAAGGGTCAACACATGAACAATAATCACAGCAACAACTCTCCATACAGCAAGCAAATCTAATGACAACAAATAAGGAAATTTGGCTGAACAGATGGGCCATGGAAACACAGGGAAAAGATGTGTACACCCATATGGCCAGCCTAACCCTTTAAAGACAACATCAACCACCTTACAGAGAAGAGATCAGAGCACCATTTTTAGACTCTGAACCCCAACACATAACACTTAATAATTACTTGAACAGAATTCATCCACAACACACTCCCGAGTGCCAACTGTGTGCACATCATCATGAAACCGTTCACCACCTCTTCAAGTGTCAAGCACTAGAAGACATCAGAAAGACCCTCCTTCCTCCAAGGCCAGATAAATGGAACACACTATACGGAACAAAGAACAACTTACAGACACATGCAGATACCACTACATAGCATTGGGCGGGAAAGGGCAAAGCTCAAGTGCCGCTGGATCATTGAAGAAGAAGACTTTCTCTAGACATCTGCAATATTTTAGGGGCTGCAGTTCTACGACTATGAACATTTATAAAACCCACTGAAACACTATTCTCTTCTCCTTTTTATTTCATACTAACTTAAAAAAATTCCCTCTTATCAAAGTAATACTGACTTACTCTAATGCCACCTGGGACACGGCCATAGCAACTCCACCTGCCAGTTTGTTGAAAAAGACATAAAAAGAGTAAAATATGGCATCGTGGCGAGTTCTTTTTTCCAGCATGTAGAGATCTAGAATATCTGGCAATATAGACCTGGACAGGAAAAATATAGTTATTTCAAAACATATGCACGGAGACAAAAACAAACTATAAAAAATAGATATACATGCAATAATGGTAAATTATGAACTTTCCATGTACTGACTTATACCCATTTACATCATGGAGGTCAAAGGTAATTAGTCTTCTTCTTTGTTTATCATCACACTGCTTCTGGGCTATTGCCCAGTGTAGTAGTTTTCTGTTTTGTCTTGTGCTGCTCTACTAGCGTGGGTGATAGTTCTTTTTGCTTTTGACAGAATTCTGCTATGTCATCTATCCATCTTTTCCATGGTTTTCCTCTCACCTTCATTCCTTTTGTAGATGTGTACAGTGAAGTTTGGTTCCATTCTTACATTCTTATTAAGTGCTTAAGCCATTTCATTCTTTGTTTCTCAATATAATTCAAGCAAGGTTCTTTCCCAACCCCCTTTCTTATGTCGATGTCTTTTCTGGTGTTGCTGCTAACTTTTAGTAGGCATTGAATTTCATATGTAGGCTAATTTTAAGCGAATGTGCTTTGATCATTGTCAATGTGTGGCTCTGTAACACAAGTAGGCATGAAAAAACTGTTGATCATCTGTTGTTTAGTTGTCACTGAGATGTTTGGGTGCCTTAAAATGAAGGCTAGTTGGTAGGTTATGGCATTAGATTTTTGCACTCTAGCCTCTATCTCTCTGTCTAATCTAAAGGTAATTAATAAAATTCCTTTATCGTAACTAGTTCTAGATGTCTTTCTCATTTAACTTCTACTCTCTCTTGTATAAGCCATGTGCCCAGCGTGTTCGTAGCTCGTTGGACTACGGGTGACTAGTCCTCTGTAAGTGCGGGTTCAACTCCGGGGACTGGCAGAAAAGCTAGAGTTCCCCAGATTTATCGGTGTTCGTGGCACCGAGCTCAAGAGGTTATGATGTCCATGACACGAGCAGAAGAGCTTTCAGCTCAAGTGCTTCTGGATCGAAAAAAAAGAAAGTATAATCCATCTCTATCTTTATGCATAAGACCTTTCACTTATGAGAGCTAAACACTGCTAATCATAAATATTTGCTTAGAATATATATATTATAGCAACACAGTTTGTGCTAGCATACTCCACAAACACAAACAATATATATTTTAATAGTGAGAGATTAAAATAGATATTTAAAATAATATTATTTTTCTGTTAAAATTGTTTCTTATGTCTTAATTTTCTTGGTGTAAAATGGAGTTATCATCTGAAATTGTTCTGTTCAGTTATAAGGTGGACATCAGGAATAACAGAGGCGATGAAAAACCCTCTTTGCAAACGCACAAAAACCTATTCTGAAGTTTCATCTTATCCTGATGCATGCGGGAGTCAAAACGAGGATTAAAGAAAGGCGAAAGAAGTTATATTGTTGTGATAATTTCCTATTTTAGGGTTGATTTATCATAGAGACAGGGTGCCATTATTCCACTCTGAAGTTTCTGAGTTTGTTTTCATATTTATGCAATTAAGACATATTTGCAGCAATCAGTGTAGGTTAGGTCAACATCTAGTCATATTGGAGATGGATGAAACACATAGTAATTGCAAGTGCATTCTGAACAATTAGATTTATACAAATGTTTTCCAAAGTGTTACGATGGTTTCTATTTTATGTCTTTTGCAGCTCTAGTGAAAGACTAGAATGGATAATTATTTTTCATCTCACGATTCTATTATGTCATCTATTCTTCTATGGTTTAACACTTTTGCAGCTACGGCGATCAACTGTGAAAGCGGAGTCCTTCAGTTACCATGCTTGTGATTTGATGATCAATGACGGTATGTATTTTTTGAGACGGGAGTTTCAAGCTGACTGTACACGGTATTACATTCACTACTTCTGTATTGTTCTAAAGCTCTCCCAAAATGTGGATCTAGCATGGCGGTTGAAATGTGACTATATCTATAAGTCCAATTTCTGAAGACGATATTTGAGATTTTTCATAAACAGACATTTCAAAATAAGGTCTAGCTGATGAATAGTGATTGTCCAAAATGAATCTTATTCTCACTTTGTAGTCCAGTCATAGTGATAAAACAGATTTATGAATGTTGATTCAATTTGAACTTTGATTCATGTAAACGTATAATTCATAGATGGATGCAGATATTCCCAAGGTACAGGAATAGGGGGATGGACACCATCTGAAAACAGTGGCATATCATACTGTGAATCGTTTGGAGTGGGGCGCCAATATCAGTTAACAATAGCTTGTGGATTATGAAGACTATACATATAGACAGGTCAGTAGCTCATTATTATATGAACACTATTTCTAGTTTTTGTTTTCGATCCAGAAGCACTTGAGCTTTTCAGCTCTTCGGCTCGGTGCCATGGACCGTAACCCTTGGGTTGGTGCCACGAACACCGTGAATCTGGGAATCTGTGGCTTTTTCTGCCTGCCGGAATTGAACCCGTACACACAGAGGCTAGTCACCCACAGCCCAGCGCGCTACGAACACGCGGGGCCCGGGCAATTTCATAGTTTAAATGTCCTAAGTTTATTACTTTATTTTTATGACTTTTTAAAATTGTCACCCTGAAAACTGATCATGCCCAAAAAATAGTATGGAGTAGCAGGCTTGGTTGAAAAATGGTGGCAGCGAAGTGTACTCGAACGCCACCTGACAGACCATAAGTTAGTTCCCCATTTTCCCCAAAGCCACTTCCGTACCATATGGTTCTAACCAGTTGTTAATATACGTGAGGGACTGTTTTTGCATATACACCGTGTAAAAAGTCATGCCCTGTTCCATTTATTTCCTAACTCCTCAAAAATTGTTTACCTCGTGTTAGAAGTGATTTTTTTTATCATTTTGTAAGTGTAAACAAGAAAACCTAGTAATGATCATAAACAGCGACTGTCTGCAGTTAAAGCCTCACAACTTATTTATTCATGGATTAACAATGATAATAATGGTGAATCTAGTGAGGACAATAACAGACAGTAGTTAGTGATGATTTGGAATTGAATTTTATATTAGATATTTTTGTAATTTAAATAAACTTAGCAGTATTGCTAATGAAGAATGAGCGTGTCCTCAAAGTAGGAATCAGATATGTCAAACCCTCATATAATCAAATTATTTGAACAGAAAAGGATGAAACTTGACTATGTTGTGTAGAAATGGATATTCTAAGGAATTGATGTAGTTTTTGTTAGCTTTGGACCATTGGACAGCTTACACATGTTGGCAAGTTCACATCTTTCCTCAAAATCTTTAATTACAATTTTTCATTTTTAAATACATTTAATGCTTTAAGTGTATTTTAAAATTCAAATACAGCAAGTGTGTGTTTGTAATACATCTTTCAATTCCGCACATTTTGGTGTATGCAGTTTGTCTCTGCTGTTGAATGTAAAAAAAGTTATAACAAATTTTGTAAGGACATCTTCGCCTTAAAATTGTTCCTCAAAAACAGTGCGTAAAAAAGGCGGTTTTAGTATGCGTATGTAACTTATTTAAATTCTAATGTTTAAAAATGTAACATTTTGTATTGAAAAGAAATAACATCAAGAGTTAAACATAAACAGACACTGTAGTCCTTACCAAGGTAACAGCAAAGCTACAGATATAGAAACACCAGACACGGACATTATTATGTAGTACGCCCACTCTGGAGTATCAATTGGTATGAACATATGACATGCAAAAACTGGTATTGAGATCTGGCAACAAGATAAAGTAAAATATTTTTAGCCAGAACAGATTAAAAAATGGTCTAAAGATGACAGATTGACTTCCTTGTATCATGTTTTCTTATATCTTCTTCCTCTTCTTCTAATGCTTCATATCAACTATTTGTTAACCACTTTTTGTTATTTGTTTTTGATCCGAGTCTAAGAGCAATTGTACGTTGTGCTAGTTAATCGCCTACAAGTAGAGAGCAGATTTCTCGCGTTTTTATTACTAGGGTAGCTTCCTAGGCCCTACCTCAGTCACCTTACGACATGCTGTGTAGGTCACAGTGTTACTATTCTTTGCTCCCCTTGTAAGCCCGGCAACACAGTGGCGGATTTCCCCATATAGCTTGGTTCGTCTCTGCAGAAATGGCACGCCCCTGCCGAGCATGTAAAGCACAAACATTGTAGCCCCAGCAACAATCCTAGAGATCTCCTGAAAATTGCAATGACAGATTTGAGCCTACAACCTTCTGAACGCCAGGCAAACTTAACCACTTCATCACAGGGACCCTACAGAGAATAGATAATATGTGAGATAAGAATAATAAGTATTTAAAATGAATAAAAACAGATAAGAGTAATTAAAATTAGAAAACATGTTAACACATTAACTGCTAAAACTAAACAACACAGTCTATGCCCATTTAGTCATGTTCCACGGACAGCGCCATGATTTGTTTCATTGTCTAACTAGCTCAAAATTTACAATAACTGTACACAGTTCTTCTTCTTTGCGTTCGTTCTTTACGACGAATTTTAATCACTCTTTGTGATATGTTTGATCTTTGCCAAGAACATGTATACATTGCACATTGGTTTGATAGGCCCCTAAACGCATAGACTTCTACAAATTTAGGACAGGTGCATCCGATTTCAGCCAAACCTCCTTAGTACCTCTTACTGACATGCTGGCAGGTAACAGTGGTTCTATTCTTTACACCCCAATTTGGACCCCAGCAAACACCCGGGCACTGTCAGTTTTTCTCAGTTTTACACAGTTAATTCAAGGAAGAAAAAAAGCAATTTAAAAAATATAATAATAACTACTTCACCAATAAATAAATAATAAATAAATAAGATAAATATATATAATAAATATCTGATTATATACTAATTTTGGTCAACTACTGGACAATCATTTTGGAATAATCAAGTTAAATAAGTATTGGAATAAATTAGTATATAAAACAGAAGACTTTTATTAGAGAAACAACTCTACAGCGTTTTTTCAACAAGTTTATGAAAGTTGGAGTCTGGACATACCCTGTTCTGTCATTCCCCAGCTTTTCCCGATCCTTTTGTGTTGACCGCTGTTAAATACTACTCAGGCACTTCACAGTTTTTTCCCTCATTTTTCCCAAGTTAATTCAAGGGGAAAAAAAAAGTAATTAAAAAAAATATAATAACCTCACCAATAAATAAATAAAAAAATATTCTGTTTAAAAACTTTTTTAAAAAAACTCGGACAACATTTGGAATAACAAGGTTAAAAAAAGTAGAAAAAAAATTAGTAAGAAAAAACTAAAAAAGACTTCTTATAAAAAAAACCCCAAAGGTTTGGGCGGGGAAAAGATTTAAAAAACATTCAATCCCTATTTTTAATATCCCCTATAAATTTCTTTGAGCTTGTTTTAAATGACATTTTTTTGTCTAGAAACTTGCATGTCTTTTCCAACAAATTTCATGAAAATTATAAAAATTATAAAATCTTCTTTTCCCAAAAACCAGGGGAAATAGTAAAAAAACTTAATGGGGCCCAAAACTTTTCTCAATTTTCCCGGTTAAAGTGTTCAAACATAAAAACATGTAATGATACACCCATTTTGGGGTTGGCCCAAAGGCAGGAACAAAAAGGTTGCTTCTGTACCCTTTCTTTTAAATAACTTTTAAAACATGGAGAATGTCAAAGTACCTTTTTCCAAAAAAAATCGACCCTTTTAAACCCGGACTGCAAATCGATTTCGGTTCGGGAAGTAATTTCATGATGTTGCAAAAAATATACCCACCCAAAATTTTCCCTTTCGGGGGAAAAAGTATCTTCCCCCAACCCCCTTTACTAAAGGGAAAAAAATTTTCCCAAAAGGGGAAAAATACTTTAAAATGTGGTTCTTTTTTCCATTTTAAAAAATTTGAAAGGGGCAATGTTTTTTTGTGTTCAAGTCCCCCCTTTTTTTAAAAACGTTAAGATTCGGGCGTGTTTAAAAGGTGTAATCTTGGTCTGTTAGATCGGGTAAAACTTGTGATAGTAATAAAAGGGAATTTTTTGTTGGTAATAATGACATTTGATTGTTTATGAAATCAGTATCGATAGTTGTAAGTCTAAATTAAAAATTCATCTAAAAAGAATGGGCGTTTTACATTTCCAATTTTTGACATGTCTGCCAAAAAATGAAAATTATAAAAAATACTGCCCCAGTTAGATGAAACATAGAATATGTTACTTTAAAGGATTATCTTCAAACTGCTTTCGAAACATCTTTAATATTAAAAAGAAAATTTAAAACAAACCGAGAGTAAAAATATTTTAAAAAGATTTTTTTTTTTCAAAATAATCATGCTGCAAAAAAATCTAATTTTTTTCAAACGTAAATCACCTGATGTAAAATATTATTATATTAATTTTTTCCCACAACAATTTAATATATAATATGTCATACTTTAGAGAAACAGTACTAGAGTTATAAAGGTTTAAACTAATTGACATTGAATGTTAAATTTGAATGCAAAAATAAATATGTCAAGAGGTCAAAAATAAAAAGCGAAAGGGTTAATAATGGGAGGAAAAATACTAAACAAGACATGTTGATGATACAGTGTTACCGCAACATCATGAAAAAATAGGAAATTAATAATGGAAGTCTAAGAGAGAAGCACAAACAAAATCTATATCCAATGTGGTAAAAACAATGACAATGGATAAAACAAGTATGACAAAAGATATTTTTATTAACAGAGAATAAAAAATGTGAAAGTTTTGAATATCACTGTCTACAAGAGAGGGAAATGGAATTAAGAAATTAAAGATAAGCAAACATATTACTAAAAATAAACTACTAAAAACAGTATGGAATGGAACTAATAGAAAAACAAAGATCAGAGTACTAAGAGCATGCATATTACCCATTAAAGTGGCATCGGGGGTGTGAAACATAGACATTTAACATGAAAGTGGAAAAACATATATGTGCTTTTGAATTTAAGTGTTATAGAAGAGTCTTCTGTATTTCATGGACAGAGAAGAGAACAAATAGATCTATCCAGACAGAGCTCAAAATCAAAGAAAACTAGCTAATGCTCTTGAATAAGTAAAGAAAATTTAAAAACTTTTGGGCATATAAAAAGACATGAAGGGTTGGGGAAAACCAAGAGAAGGAGGCATCCAGGCCAAGGAGAAAAAAAAGATTCAAAGAAGATAGATTCAAAAAGTAACTTGTGATTTGAGCATGATGGTTTCGGCGGTGGCATCTAGACTAGAGAGGAGAAATTCAGGACTGTGAGTATGGCAAGTTCTGCTCATGACAAGCTATTTGATGATGACTCATTTTCTCATGCCTACTTTATTTTCTTGTTTTTAAGTAACATAAAATGTCATTCTTCTTTTTATTAACATCTCAAAGGACTATATACTTTATAACTGTTTGTTCTTTTTCATGTGATAATACAAACCGAGAAAAATATTTTAAATGATTTTGTTTTTCTAAATAATCATGCTGCAATAATTAATTTTTTTAAACGAAATCACCTGATGTAAAATATTATTATATTAATTTATTCCACAACAATTTAATATATAATATGTCATACTTTAGAGAAACAGTACTAGAGTTATAAAGGTTTAAACTAATTGACATTGAATATTAAATTTGAATCGCAAAATAAATATGTCAAGAGGTCAAAATAATACAGAAAGGAAAAAGGGGTTTAAAAATCGGAGGAAGAGAAATACCTAAACTAAGACATGTTGATGATACAGTGTTACCGCCCAAAATCATGAAAAGGAAATAGGAAATTAATAATGGAAGTCTAAGAGAAGCACCAAACAAAATCTATACTAAATTTGGGAAAACAATGACAATGGATAAAACAAGTATGACAAAAGATATTTTTATTAACAGAGAATAGAAAATGTGAAAAGTTTTGAATATCACTGTTCCCGAGATGGAAATGGAATTAAGGAAATTAAAGATAACAAACATGGCTTTTTCTAAAAAAAAAAACCCAAAAAATAAATGAGCCCTAGAGTGATTGTACGTTGTGCCAATTATGCGCCTACAAGTAGGTCACCACATCCGATTTCTGCGACGCTTTTTAATTACTATCAGTAGCGGCTCGTCATTAAGGCCGGAGCGGCCCCACCAAAATAAAAGTGTAACGTGTAATTATTAACAAATTGAATATAACCTAACCCAAAGCCATGATTTTCCCAAAATTTGTGTCATAGCCCACACAAAAACGATCACGAGCGCACTGATTACTATGATAGCTTCACTATACCCTACCTCAGTCGCCTCTTACGACATGCCTTGTAGGTAACAGTGTTACTATTCTGCGTTCCCCTTCAAGCCTAGACACAACACGATAGTTAGTTTATAACTTAATAGAATAAATACAAATTAAATATTGATCAGAACTTACGAAGGGTTACGATGTCCATGGCACCAAGCCAGAGAGCTGAAGCTCAGTGCTTCTGGTTCAGGAGGAAAAGGACGGAGAACAGACGAAGATCAGACACAAGTTGAAGTGGAAACACACATGAAATGAATTTAAGTCACTTGAATTCTCCGAAGGTAATTAATTCTTATTCCTCTGAATGTTTACACGCTCTGATATAACCAATAAAATATTCGCCTTACGTTGAAAAAGGCGTGCCTCGGCTTACAGAGGCTTTAATCCCCTACTTAACAAACACGCAAAAACAGGGAAACATTACAGTCTGGCAAAGTGCAACATCAAGATGTATCATTGTCAATCATTCTTTTTCTTCTCGTTTTTCTTCTTTCTTTCTTCTTCTTCTTCTCCTTCTTCTTGCGTTTACGCTATGAATTCAGGCGTAATCAGTGTGTCCGTATTGTGCTTCTGAATATTTTTGCATTAATGCCTGCTTTCCTTTTATCAGTGTCCCCTGCGATACAAGTGCGCCTTTCCGACTTCAAGGTAGTCATTCTTTTAGCATCTCTTAAATCATCATCATCCTTTCAACTCCCATCGGAGCACCGGTCTTCAACAAACTTCTTCCATCTCTTCCTCTCTCTTGCCATCCCTTCCAATTCTTTCCATGTTTTGCCTATCCTCTTTATATCCACTCAGCTCTCTTATCCTAAATCTCTTAATCTAAATCTCTTAAATACCAGGTTATTATTGAACACTATAAATAAGAGGCAAGAAATATCGGTTTCAGTTCCATTGAGCAGTTGCCCAGGATAGAGTGGTATGGAGAGATACTTGCAGACCCTATTTAACGTATACAGTGTGACAGGAATTATTATAAATATGTAGTTTTACAGAAGTGTGTTTTTAAAGTAGTTTTAGAGATGTGGTTTTACAGAAGAATGCTGAAATTTTCATTCTTTTAAGCATCTCTTAAATAAGGTTATTATTGAACACTATAAATAAGAGCAAGAAATATCGGTCTCAGTTCCATTGAGCAGATTGCCCAGGATGAGTGGTATGGAGAAATTACTTGCACATATGTCGTATAACGGTGACAGGAATTATTATAAATTGTAGTTTTACAGAAGTGTGTTTTAAAGTAGTTTTAGAGATGTGGTTTACAGAAGAATCTGAAATTTCCATGGACAGCAGAAAACAAATGAGGAGGTTGTAAATCAGACCTGCACAAGAGAAACCTTATCAAAAGAATAAGAATCAGACAATCAAGGTTCTTCCGAAGAGAAGGTTTAGAACATTTGGTAACCACAGGTAAAATTCAGGGAAGGATACATCTGGAAGACAGAGAAAGAAGATGCTGGATGGTCTGACAACGTGGTTAAGCAAAAGATCGACATCAGAACTGATTACCTGCACCAAGGAGAGAAATGGTTGTGAAAGAGCGTATCGCCTTGACCGGCATGGCACTTGATTGATTGATTGAGAAATATGTATGACACTAAATGAAATATCGAACTGAATAGTATGGATATTACATGCGAAAAGGTGTCCCATTGGTGCTCAGTACCTTTTAGCTAGCGTGAAATGTCAGCAACAGAAGATTTACAAAATAGCTTCGACAATGACTCCATGAGTCGACTTATTGGAGAATAAGCATGGCCTACTGGTGCTCAGATTCATATGAGCTACGTCAGAACTACACCGCCTTGGGAGGAACCCGTTTTATACATATGATAACACTGTAGATATGGCGGGAAACAATGATAAAAAAGCAGTCATTCGTAAAAATCAGTCAGATGCGCAATTCCAGGTACCCTGTCTAGCCATGATACCAGCGTGTACATAGAGCGTTGGACTACGGGTGACAAGTCCTCTGTGAGTGGGTTCAACTCCGCGGACTGGCAGAAAAGCCACAGTTTCCCTAAATTTACGGTGTTCGTGGCACCGAACCGAAGGGTTACGATGTCCATGACACCGAGGCGAAAGCTTTCGCTCAGTGCTTCTGGATCGAAAAAATACCGAAAAAAAGCTGACGTACACAGAGAAGAAGGTGAAAGTGTAGATTACAAGCCCATACTAACAAAATGAAAGCTGTTCAAACTGACCAATGCCAACATGACCCCAGACTCTGCAGACATATCTTCAATAGATCTCAAGCATGGCACCTGTGACTGATTTGAAGGAAGAAATTTGTAGGACATCTTCGAGAAGCTCTTGCTAAGCTCTTGCTCACAACTGGATTCATGGTGTAACTCGTCTTTCTGTTCTTCTTCTTTGAAAGCTTTATATGCGACTAGTTAACCATCTGTATGACTTTATGTGATCTGATCCTAAGAGCGATTGTACACTTTGCCAGTTATGCGCCCACAAGTAGGCCAGCACCGCCGATTTCTGCTATTCTTTTTATTTACTAGGGTAGCTTCTCTAGATCCTACATCAGACGCCTCTTACGACAAGCCTTGTGGGTCGCAGTGGTACTATTATTGCTTCCCTTGAGCCCAGTACCCACAGGCGATCTTTCTGTTCATAGGAAAGTGAGCATAGGAAATTGAGCATAGGAAAGTGAGCATAGGGAGTTGAGCATAGGGAGTTGAGCATAGGGAAAGTGAGCATAGGGGAGTTGGAGCATAGGAGTTGAGCATAGGGAGTTGAGCATAGGGAGTTGAGCATAGGGAGTTGAGCATAGGAAAGTGAGCATAGGAAAGTGAGCATAGGAAATTGAGCATAGGAAATTGAGCATAGGAAAGTGAGCATAGGGAGTTGAGCATAGGGAGTTGAGCATAGGGAGGAGCATAGGGAGTTGAGCATAGGGAGTTGAGCATAGGGAGTTGAGCATAGGGAGTTGAGCATAGGGGTTGAGCATAGGAAGTTGATGGAGGCAGAAGAAGAAAAATATAAGGCGGTATACTGGAGAATACGAGTTGCCCTGTATATTTAACTGGGCACACGAGAATGATATGTACCAAATCTGGGTTGACATGAGACCGATACTGTCGGGAAAGTGTCCAACTCGAAAGAAAGAAATTTGATTCCGGGTCCCTGTGATTGATTGCTTGATAAAACCATCTTCATTGGATTTCAGTTAGTAACCATGCATGCCCAACCCTCTTAAGCACGGAAGATCTCAGCGGCGTGCAAACTCCATAGCATCGGCGAGGGCCCCCTATGTAATTTAGAAGATGATGACTATATTGTAGAAATTTTTATTTTTTTAATTTTCTAATTACTTTTTCCCTAGCAGCTTCTTTCCAGTCAGCTTTTTTCGATTTTGAACTGCCACGGGTTTTTATAATGTTAACTGAATATCCTTTACAGGACTTTGCGAATCAACCTCAGCTTTTAACGCTGTTGTGATTTTTCTAGGCATTATTACGTTCAGTAGTTTAGTTTGCCATTGCTTTCTGAACGGTAGGCTATCGTCCTTTGTAAATCCACGCGAAACAATTTTCCCAAATTGTCGCAGCGGATTCGAACTCAGAACGTCGGGGTTAATATACCGAGTCACTAACCCTTAAGCCACAGACGCCACCACGGGTTCTTTTACGTACTCAAATATTGTACACGGGACCTACGTTTTATCGTCCGTCTCCGATAAGAACAGGAACCCGATCTCACCTACACTGAGATCAGAGATCTCTTGAAAAATATAACCCTTAACCCTATCACAGAGATTGATTAATTATTATTCGGTAGATCTCTTTTGTTACAATAAATCAATTTTAGTCAAACTTGTTCTCACCTCCACCACACTCAATAACAGCAAGACTTCAAAATGATTATGTCTTCGTGTGTGAGATTTACCCTACCAACCCTCTTCTACTTTTCCACAAATTTGGTAACAGTAGAGGATTTTAGTGGAGTCGATCACCAGTAACAGCCATGATTACAGTACGACGATGGATCGAGGGATAAATACAAAAATTAGAGATTTCGCAAGCCAATCAGTGATGAAAACTGTTCGGTGCCACTCGGTGCCTTGACGTCCAGGTCCTGTCACACAATAATAACAACAATTTATTCCTCATTCACGCGGTTACGTTGAGTAAATACTAGCAGACGTGGTAAACTAGTTCTGTATGGATCGGGCAATCATACTTTTGGCTTGTCACTATCTCTAATTCACGGTAATGCCTGCTCAATGTTTCAGCGAGGGCGCTTATTTGCAGCTTAGAATCGTTCAAGATCATACATGACCTTCGATGAGAACTTGTCAGATAGGTTGATGTCATGTGCCTTCTAAGATGTAGCTGAATAACAGATAGTGCTAGATGTTTGACACAGTGAGACGGCACACCAATGTAGGTCGTGATCGCTTTCTGAGGCAATGTTTGGGACATGGCCTTCGATAACAGACGCCGGCGGTTCAGGTAAATTATATGAAATAAGCCCACAACTGTCGCGTGACTCTCGCATTCAGTGTTTTGTACATAGACAAGTTCATTTTAAAAACAATACAACATGTTAAATCAATGTTATATTATTTCAAATTAAGTTTAAAGCTAAGGAATATCAGTATTAACAGTGGGGCTCGTAGTCATTTTTCTTGGTAGACCAGACACAAATTTTCGAAAAATCATGGTTTTGGAGTATTTACTATGTATTGTCTATTCGGAAGTTTCCCCTTTCGATTATTGGTGGGGCCATGCCCACTGCCCATAATGACGAGCCGCCCCTGATTATTAATATTTTTCATCAATAAATAACCATAACCACATAGAATTGAGTAAAATTACAAAAAAACCGTACAATGCTCTATCATCATCAGGTACCGTCTCCACATCGAAGGTTGGCTGCAATGAATCTCAGCATCCTCTGTCTTTCCTGTGTGTTACACTGCCAGACTGTAACCTGTCCATTTCTTAAAGTTTCCTCCACTTATCTCTCGGTCTTCCTCTGCTCTTCCCCTACAACTTTCCCTCTATAAATGTTTTATCCATGTGTCATGTCTTTTATGTGCCCAAAATACTTTACTTGTCTGAATTTTATTTCTCTTAATAATTGTTTCTTCATGCCTAGTTTTCCTAAAACTTGTTTATTTGTCTGTTTTTCTGTCCATGAAACTCTGCCTATTCTTCTATATATCCACATCTCAAATACATCAATTCTGTCTTCTAACTGGTTGTTCATTGTCCATGTTTCCGAGCCATACATTAATATAGGATATACATAGTGCTCTATCAAACATATACAAAATCCAGCCCCATTGAACTTTTGATTTCCGTCTGAGCTAATCGGCCTTATATTGCAGGGGCCACGGTTTTGGAGAACTCAGATAACAGAGTACCATCATGTGCTGATGTGTCCTAATATTATCAAGAGCTGTCGTAAGGGTTTTCTTTAGCTGTTCTGGCGATAGTTAAAGCTGTCCGTACGTGATGTAAAGCTATCCTAATATGTATGTTAAGCTTGTCTTTAAAGCTCCGATCTCTTTCTTACACGGAAGATCTCAGCTGCAGTGCGCGAACTCCTGTAGCACGCGAGGGTACCGATGTAATTATGAAAAATTTTTGTAAGAATTTTATTTTTAATCTTTTCTAATGAATTGTGTCCATGTTGAGGTTGTTCAGTCTGCTCTTTTCGATTTTGAACTGTCATAGGTTCTTGTACGTGCAGAAATTGAACATGGGTCCTACACTTTATCGTCCATCTCCGATATAGCTCGATTTCACCTACACTGAGTTCAGGAATCTGGAAAAATATCCAGATGGCGCTACGAGGGAACGAACTTGGTACCTTTAGACAAGAGACGAGTACCTAATGCCGCTACGCCACAGACCACTGAATCAGAAAGCATGTCCTGCGCTAAAATAACGAATTGTCCTTCCTTCAAACAGGACTGAGTTACTACCAGACAGAAGTATCCTATATACAACAGGCACTTTTCTGCAGCAAATTAAAGCTATAAGCACCAAGACTTCACCTCATTTTAAATTGGTCGACACAGCATTGATCGAGGAAGGACACTCAATGGATAGTGCATGATCATTGATACCTTAAGAGAAGATGTTTGAAGCTCTTGTATTCAAGTTGTCCCGACTCTGTGTTCAACTTGATCCCCCACCTCGTTGTGTTCAACTTGTTCTCTCTCTATGTTCAACTTGCCGCTCCTTTATGTGTTCAACTTCCCACCCTCACTGTGTTCAATTTACTCTCTCTGTGTTCAACTTCGCCCTTATGTGTTCAACTTGTTCCCCCTGTGTTTAACCTGTTCCCATCTTTGTTCAACTTGCCCCCTCACTGTGTTCAACTTTCTCTATGTTCATCCTGTCTCCCTCTATGTTCATCTTGTCCCCTTTTGTTCAACCTGTCTCCCTCTATATTCAACCTGTCACTTCTATGTTCAACCTGTCTCCCTCTATGTTCAACCTGTCCCCTTCTATGTTCAACCTGTCCCCGTCTATGTTCAACCTGTCCCCTTCTATGTTCAACCTGTCCCTCTATGTTCAACCTGTCCCACATCTATGTTCAACCTGTCCCCTTCTATGTTCAACCTGTCCCCTCTATGTTCAACCTGTCTTCATGTTCAACCTGTCCCCTCCATGTTCAATCTGTCCCCTCTATGTTCAACATGTCCTCACTCTCATGTTCAACCTGCCCCCTCTATGTTCAACCTGTCCCCGTTTATGTTTATCCTGCCCCCTCTATGTTCAACCTGTCCCCTTCTATGTTCAACCTGTCCCTTCTTATGTTCAACCTGTCCCCCCTCTATGTTCAACTTGTCCCCGTCTATGTTCAACCTGTCCCCGTTTATGTTTATCCTGTCCCCCTCTATGTTCAACCTGTTCCCTTCTATGTTCAACCTGTCCCCTTCTATGTTCAACCTGTCTCCCTCTATGTTCAACCTGTCCCCTTCTATGTTCAACCTGTCCCCTTCTATGTTCAACCTGTCCCCCTCTATGTTCAACCTGTCCTCTATGTTCAACCTGTCTTCATGTTCAACCTGTCCCCCTCTATGTTCAACCTGTCCCCTCTATGTTCAACCTGTCCCCCTTCTATGTTCAACCTGTCCCCCCTCTATGTTCAACCTGTCCCCATCTATGTTCAACCTGTCCCCATCTATGTTCAACCTGTCCCCTTCTATGTTCAACCTGTCTCCCTCTATGTTCAACCTGTCTTCATGTTCAACCTGTCCCCCCTCCATGTTCAATCTGTCCCCCTCTATGTTCAACATGTCCTCCTCTATGTTCAACCTGCCCCTTCTATGTTCAACCTGTCCCCCTCTATGTTCAACCTGTCCCCTCTATGTTCAACCTGTCCCTTCATGTTCAACCTGTCCCCTCTATGTTCAACCTGTCCCCTTCTATGTTCAACCTGTCCCCTCTATGTTCAACCTGTCCCCCTCTATGTTCAACCTGTCCCCATCTATGTTCAACCTGTCCCCTTCTATGTTCAACCTGTCCCCTCTATGTTCAACCTGTCTTCATGTTCAACCTGTCCCCCCTCCATGTTCAATCTGTCCCCCTCTATGTTCAACATGTCCTCCTCTATGTTCAACCTGCCCCCTCTATGTTAAACCTGTCCCTGTTATGCTTATCATGCCCCTCTATGTTCAACCTGTCCCCTTCTATGTTCAACCTGTCCCTTCTATGTTCAACCTGTCCCCTCTATGTTCAACTTGTCCTCCGTCTGGTTCAACTTTTTTTTATTAATAAACAGTTCCACAATTTAAACATCTGTTAAAACTCCTGCATTTTCTTAAGATTTTATTTCATCATTGTACCTGTTTGCTAACATTAATTTGTTTGCTTGATTTCCTGTAATGATCAAACGTGTTTAGTTTGAGATTTTGCTATTTCTCGTGTGTTTTGTTGACATCGCTCTGTGTCTCGTTTTTTTGTGTTTCTCTCTCTCTTAAATTCAATCTTTCTTATCATTTTAATTTAGTTTTTGTGCCCTTTTCTGCAAGTTTAAAAATGAAGAACAAAATCAAAGAAATAATTAATATAAAAGCTTCTTTTCAGAAAATAAATCCTTACACTAACGTATGGTTCCTATTTCTAACCTAGACTGAGCTGTTTCGTATTTCTTTTTCCGTTTCTTGCCTTTTTAGTCTTAACCTGGTTAAACTTTTTTATAATTCACATCACAATTTTAATCTTCAGCGGAAATGGCCAGCCAACATGTCGACCCGAGCACGTTGGGTACATGGCTGTGCTAACGTTTGCCCAAGGCTCTTATTAGGAGAAATTTGCTTTTAAAATACCGAAGCTGACGAGAATATGGAAGGTGGGAAATACTGAAATTCAATTCTATCACAAAGCACGGCATGACCAGATTTAAGACATCCAACATCCGTTGCAGATGTGGTTGTAAGCTTGGATGTGGTTTAACGTACGGACAGATTTCTATTTCTCAGCCTGGGACATCGTTTAGAGATGATTGTTGCCTAGGGTAACTGACAAAGCGACTTAAGGACACGATCATATGTTAGACAAGAGTCAAGTCAGATCCTGGCAGAAGAACATGTTCTTTGAATTCGAATTCACCCGTGTGTTGCAGGCTCTCACGGAGTAAAGAATAGCAACACTGCAACATACAAGGAGACTGTAAGAGGCTACTGAGGTAGGGGTCTCTCTCTCTCTCATGATCCCGGCCTAGACTGATGAACCAACTTTTTCATGAATAAGATAGGGATCTAAGGAAGCTACCATATTAAATAAAAAGCGTCGCAGAAATAGGATGTGCTGGCCTACTTGAAGGAGCATAACTGGCACAATGTACAATCGCTCTTAGACTCTGATCAAATAAAATCACAAAGAGTGATTTAACAAGTGGTCGGTATAGAGCGTTAGAAGAAGAAGAATTCCAATTGCGGTTTTGAACCCGGTTTTGCTCAGTTGCAGTGAACTAGGATTCTTTACAAGATTATGTTGGTTCAAACCTAGGTACAGTAGATAGCATCGTCATCCTTGCCGTAGCAACATTACAAGCTTGAATGTTGGTAATTACAGCTGAGCACAGTTATCTGAAATTAACCAGTGTAAAAGGGACTTTAAGTGCACTTGTAGTCGATCCTGTTACATTTTGGTTTTCTCAATCACAGGACATTTAACAAGGCAGCGGAAAACAAATATGTCTACTATTGAATATAAGTGTTACCCGATAACACAGAGCTCGTGAGAAGCTGTCGGGGGGACAGGTCGCTAGCGTAACAGCAAATTCATGATAAATTGGTTCATCAGTCTAGGCGGGGATCACGAGGAGAATATAAATGTTACCAAAGAAAGTGGAAAACATATATATATACTTTTGAATATCTTCTTCTTCTTTGCGTTCGTTCTTTATGACCAATTTAATCACTCTTTGTGATATGTTTAATCTTTGCCAAGAACGTGTATACAGTTGCACATTGATTTGTAGGCCCTAAACACATAGACATTTAGGACACATACATCCGATTTCAGCCTAACCTCCTTAGTCACCTCTACGACATGCGTGGCAGGTAACAGTGGTTCTATTCCTTACACCCTAATTTGGGCCCGTAACCACTCAGGCGACTTTTGAATATAAGTGTTACAGAAGAAAGTGGGAACATATATATATATATCTTATCTTATCTTATCTTAACCACATTTTCCGTGAAGCGTCGTGGGGAGAGTTAGTTTCCTATCTTGTGCCAGGTGTGTTGTTGCGCTTGACGTTGTCAGTCCATGCTTTCGCAGGGACTCTGAGATGTTATCTATCCATCTTGTTCTGGCCTGCCTCGTGCTCTGCGCCTGAGTGTCGATTATTATAAGTGTTACAGAGAAAGTGGAACCTTTTATATATATACTTATGAATATAAGTGTTACAGAAGCGTTTTTCCCTATAGCGTAGACAAAAAAGTGAATAATAGATCCAGAAAGAACTCCAAATCAAAGAAAACTGACTTGTGCTACAAATAAAAATTGGAAAATGGAAGTATTTTGGACATATAAAAAGAAATGAAGGGTTGGAGGAGACGATTATGGTTGAAGGCTTACCGACAAAGAGGAGAAGAGGAAGAAGAGGGAGAAGATGGATTCAGGATGTGACGGATGATCTGAGCAGCAGAGACTGGACATCTGAGAGAGAGAAATTTCGAAAGACTTTAGCTGCTAAGGACACAGTGGCGGCTCGTGATCATTTTTGTTGGTGGGGCCAGACAGAAATATTCGGAAGTATCATATTTCGTTAATTTATATTTTAATGTATAAAATAAAAAAACACGTTACACCTTGTTTTGGAGGGCCCAGTTCCACTGGCCCTAACGACTGCCACTGTAAGGACGTATATTCGTTTTTATCATTCCCTTCTAAAGACGCATTAACACGTCTGGTATTATCTCTCCTCTGTGGGCTAAAGACGTGATCCAGAAGCACTTGAGCTTTCAGCTCTTCTGCTCGGTGCCGTGGACATTGTAACCCTTCGGTTCGGTGCCACGAACACCGTGAATCTGGTGAATCTGTGGCTTTCCTGCCAGCCTGCGGAGTCGAGCCCGCACTCACAGGAAGCTTGTTACCGTAGTCCAACGTGCTACGAACACGCTGGGCAGACGGGCAAGGACAAGCTATTTAATGATGATAAAAAAACTTTATGATTTTACAAGTAGAAGACCCCACTTTAAAATACCACATCTGGAAATATTGTAGCATGGTACCAGGTCTGATTGGTCATAGACACCAATCATCGTTGACTCATCTCTGACACAAGGTCGCCCGAGTGGTTACGGGGCCCAAATTAGGTGTAAAGAATAGAACCACTGTTACCTGCCACGCATGTCGTAATAGGCGACTCATGAGATTGACCGTGGGGCTGGCTACCCCACACCGTAAACAACACTAGATGGCTACAGAACGGAGAGCGAACCGAGTAAACGCTGGCTGAAACGGACACATCGCCGAAGGATAAGCACCAGAGCTCTAAATGATGCTGAAGATGTGACGTAAAACACACCAATGCTAAGGCTGCATGAATCAGATTTCCACATGAATAGAGTTTATGGGGAGGTCTGGTACATCGGTCTGGGCGGTGATCGAGAGAGAGAGACACGAGGTGTACGGTGTCGATTTTATTTTGCACCAGGACATTAACAAAACCCCATAACCTTACATGGGATTCGACCCCGTATCCTCGTTACAGAGAAATCAGTGCACTTATTCACTGAACCACAATTAACTTCTGTAATCTGAAGAGGTTGGTGCCGTCTGTGGCTTAGGGGATAGTGACTCGGTCTATTAACCCGACGTTCTGAGTTCGAATCACGCTGCAGACAGTTTGGTTGCAAATTGTTTCGCCTGGATTTTTACAAACGGACGATGGCGCCACCCGTTCAGAAAGCAATGACAAACTACTGATGATGCCTAGAAAATCACAAACAGCGTTAAAAAGCTGGGGTTGATTCGCAAAGTCCTGTAAAGGATATGCAATTAACTTTAATCTGAAGAGGTTACCCAGTGATCGATACTGTTCTTTTATTTTTACAATCAGTCAAACACAAATGAAAGTCATTTAAATACAGCACGCAACATGGGCACACACACTGAATGACACACTCAATCTCACACAAGCACACACACACGCACAGACTGCACACTGTGCTAAATATGACAACAAATACTAAATGCTGTTGCGACGGAGAAACTTAACAACTCACGCGCTAACTATCTTAAGACAGGTTGTAACATGAGAATAATCGTGCACGTGAGAGAACGGTTCAGTTAAACGTACACAGTGAGTAACACAGAGCTGGTGAGAATGACCGCGAGCATATATATTTGATTATTGGTGTAGGAAAGTTAAGGTAGCTCAAACTTGCATTGATTGATTGATTGATTGATTGAATGAGCGATTGATTGATCGAAGGAGACGGATGGCATCATTGCACTTCCGTGGGTAACTATCTGTGCTCCGATCTCTTTCTTACACAGGAAGATCACAGCTGCAATGGACGAACTCCAGCACGGCGATGGTTCCCAGTGTAATGTTGAAGATGGTGATGATATTTTTGTAGGAATTTTATTTGTAATCTTTCTAATGATTGTAATGTTTTATAAATGTAACAAACACGCTACATCAACAACTTGAGAAATCTCATGTTTTATAAATGTAAGAAACACGGATACGTCAACAGCTTGAAAATCTCATGTTTTATAAATGTAACAAACACGCATACACCAACAACTTGAAACTTCTCAAATTGTTTTTAAATTGGTTATTGGTTACTAAACTGACGTCATTACACTCCGGGCAGACCCATAGGTGCTCAGTCTCCCCCAATAGATATCGAAGAGCATGCATACAATTGTTCCCATGGCCGCTGATTAAACACACCTCTCACTCTGCACTTCATGCATCCAGTTCTACTCGTACAACGGGTAACTCCAAACTGCCTAAATCGCTTGATCGATTCAAGCATCGATTTTAGTGTCCTCATCCAACAGACAGTCGCGAAGAGACCGAAGAACATCTTCCTTATCCATCTTCAACTCCCAACAATCGATGCTGTTGATGCAAGTCTGTCCGCTCTCTCACTACCGTAAACACCCGCATGCCCAGGACAGTATATCCACGTAAGCCGCTGGAGGTTAAAACTTCTATCACGACACCCCTCATACCGAAACCTGCCCTTCTGGATCTTGTGAAGCATCGACTGAGAGTCAAATACAACAACGGCCCCAGTAAATGAAGTCCCAGAGAGACGATGGAGATTCACGTACAAATGTATTGACAATCTATGAAAGTGTCAAACAGCGATATAAATGTGCTTGCAATTTATAAACGGCGGACGAGATACACGTAAAGTGATATTATAAATTATATAGGATTCTCCGAAAGAGTTAATTTTATTGTTCATGTGTGTTGTCCTACACGCTCTGATATAACCAAAAAAGGCTTGTTCGTGGGTTGAAAGCGGTGTGCCTCGGCTGAGGAGGTTTGAATCCCTACATAATAAATAAATAATGATATATTGACCACGGACGGGATACACAGACGATGATATACAGACCACAGACAGGATACAAGTATAATAATATACTGACCACGGACGGGATACACAGATGATGATATACTGACCACGGACGGGATACAAGTATAATGATATACTGACCACGGACGGGATACACAGACGATGATATACTGACCACGGACAGGATACAAGTGTAATGATATACTGACCACGGACGTTACAATAAAAATCTAGCTTACTAAAGTAAAACAGTTACTTGAGGCAGATCCCTTTGAATTACATCTCTTTCTTCTTTCTTTCTTTCTTTGCTCTATTCTTGTCGAGCCTTTCAGATTAGTTCAAGATTTGCAAAAGTTCTGAAACTGTCCTCGAGTTTGCCCGTATGTGGTGTTTCTCCCTATTATATCTCTTTGATCCATAGTATACGTGGACGACCTTTAACTACGTTTCAAAGCTTAGAGGATAGTGATTCGTTTATTTCTGAGTTCTCTCTCTCTCTTGCGTTCCCGGCCTAGCCTGATGGACCAACTTCTATCATGAATTTTACTGTTGTTTTTAGGGATTCCGTTCCTCCGTACAGCTTTTCATAGCTCTGTGTGTTTTGGCCAGTACTCTTTTCGTATACCTGCTATACGTTGACAGTCTTGCAAGACGTGTTCTGCCGTCATGTCTGCCATATTGCATGGGCTGCAGGCTAGTTGTGCCAATTTAAATTTATGGAACATGTGGGCTCTGAGCTTGTTGACCGGTACGAGGCGAAATATGGCAACTTGTTCACTGCGAGAGAGACCATAGTATCCGTAAACTGTCTGTGTACTGCGGGTGATCTTTGCCCATTTGCTTCGATAGTGCAACCGTGGTTGTTTGACTTCCTCATAGCTGATCTCGAGATCAGTCTGGGGTAGTCGCCCGCCCTCTTTGGCTAGCTTGTCGGCCGCTTCGTTTTCCCTAATGTTGCAGTGTGACGGTATCCACTGGATGACGGTGCGTTTGAGTGAACTCGTTAGTTCAGCGAGGGACGTTTTGAGCTCATTCATCTCAGTTTTGCCGACGCATTTGGTGCCGTGATGACCGATAGAGCATCGGTGAATATCACGACATTGTTGCGTGTAGTGTTTCTTCTCTCCAAGATCATTTCGGCCGCTTCTTTGATTGCCTCTGCCTCTGCTCGGTAGTTATTCGAGTATTTGCCAGTTGCAATCGCTTTCTGACGTGACTTTCTTTGAGATTTTAGCACTATTCTCCCCGCCATGCTTATTGCGTTATTTGCCGATTCGTCCGTGTAGACGTGCGTCCACTCATTTTCAGGGTACTCTGATTCTATGTGTTCTTCTGCTGCAGTTTTTCTGTCGAGGTTTGTTTGATCCCCTTTGCTCAGTATGCCTGGGATTGATTCCCTTAGTTCTGGCATTTTTGTTTCCATGGCGGACACTTGTCAATTGTCGGGATTGGTTTGGCTGTGCATTTGGACAGGACTGGATGGTCTGTGGTCAGTGCGTTTGAGATTCTAACGAAGTTAGATTCTGTATTCTCCACTTTCGGATTCATGACATTCTTTCATGCATTGGGTGAGATTTGAGCGTTTGAGTTTTCCGCAAGTACTACTACTTTCTTGTCCTTCAGTCAGTCATTGGTTGGATGCCTGTGATGGTCTCCATCGCCTTGATGGGTGGACTTTATGGCTCCAGTGATAATGGTAGGCCCGGTTTTGACTGCTGCTCACTTTTGCGAATTGCTTGTTCGATGCATTGCTCCCGCTGCCATACCGTACTCTAGGATCGGTCGCTCTCTACCAGAGTAAAGTGTCTTGAGAATTCTGGTGTTTGCTCCCATATGGAACCTGCAGTTTACGCATCATTGTTAGCCTGTGTCTCATTTGCGTAGCATTTTCGATCTGGGTGCACCAAGTCAGCTTTCTGTCGAGTGTGACTCCTAGGTGCGTTGGGGTTTTTTATTTTCTGAAGGTTCTGCCCATTGACTTTGCGTTATCTTGTAATCCTTGTTATTCTGGGAGAACACAGTGTAAGTGGTCTTTGAAGGTTTATTTTCATATTCCACTTTGCTGACCCACTTCAAGGTTATTTAACGTAGCTTGCAGTCGATTTTCTGTTGTGGGCATTGACTCTTCTCTCGCCCATATTGCCAAGTCGTCGGCATACATGGCAGAGTGAACTCGTTCTGGGAGGCATGTTGCAATGTCATTGACGAAGACTAGAAAGAGAGTCGGTGAGCACTCCTCCTTGGGGACTCCTTGCTCCAGTGTGGCCTTCTACTTTTGTCCCCTGAACCTGAACTCTAGCTGTTCTGTTCTCTAGGTATCTATCGAGCCAATTGTACATTCTCCCTTTACGCCGAGGGTGAGGAGTTTCAGCCTTAATCCTTCTTTCCAGACTGTGTCAAAAGCCTTCTCCATATCTACCAAGCCCTCCAGTGTCTGTTTCTTTCTTGAAACGTCCTCGATTCCTGGACAATGTAGGTTACTTGATCCTCTGTGGATCTGTATCTCGAAAACCGCCTTGTTGTGCCATAAGCAACCTTTGCTTTCAAGTGCCAGGATAGTGCGTTTGTTCACCATGCGCTCCATAAGTTTGCGTCTGCAGCTTAGGAGGCTTATTGGTCTGTAACTCGCTGGGTCGAGTTTATTTTTGCCTGGTTTTAGGATGGGTACCATGATTGCTTCTTTCCATTCTTGCGGTACTATGCCTGTTTTCCACGACATGTTGAGAACGGACAGTAGAGCAGACCTTTGCTCTGTTTCCCAAGTTTTTAACATCTCATTGGTGATCCCATCTTTCCGGGCGACTTTCGGTTTCAGGTCCTTAAAGCCTCTTCCAGCTCGTTACTGGTGAATGGTCCGTTAGGTGACTATCTGCTTTCTTGCTGCCTTGAGAGCCGAGCTTCTCTTGGTGGCATCAACTTTTTCCTTTTATAGCTTCTCTGCTGACTTCGGCATATTGTTGCATCAGGATGTTTGCTGCTTCCTAAAGCCATCTTCTTGTCTTGTTCGATGACTATAGGTGGTCTGCTGGTGTTTTCATCGCTCAGCGCTTTGGCCAGCTTCCGACTATATGAGCCGTCCCTATCGAGGTTCAGGGATTCGGTTGTTTTGACCCAACTCTGTCTCGCCGCTCGTTTGACCTCTCTTCTGTATTTTTGCTGCTGCCGCCTTGTAGACAGTATTTGTCTCCACTGACTGTGCCTGCTCTGCCTCACTCCTTGTCTTCTCAAGGTCTTTTTCAAGCTTCTGAACCTCTGCTGTCCAGTATGGCTGTAATCCTTCGTGCACCTCTGGGGATGGTTTCCCGTGCCGCTTTCAGGATTGCTTCTGACAGTTTCCTTGCCACGATTCGCACGTTTTTCTTTTCATGCATGTTGATTCGTTCAACATTTGCATCAGTCAGTGCTCCATACTGTTTCCAATTTGCTCTCTTATAGTTCCACCGCCCGTAAAGAACGACATACCAAATATGCAAAGGGCCGATTAAATAACATCGGACTGGCGTGTTGGGCCGATGGACGCTGCTGGATTTGCTGAGGCGGAGATCGGAGCACCTATGGACATGTCCGAGTGCTATGATGATAGTCCTCTGATAACTGATAACACGTCAGTAAGTAAGAACTTTCGGTCAAGATGGCGATGTGGGTAGGTGTATTTCCTTCGACCTCTAACCCAAGGTGATTTCAGATTTCCTCGTATGAATTGTGGATATTCAAGTTCATCGTTTCTTCTTCTTCACGATCCCGCGTTGTTCATCGTTTGAGTACTCTAGAGGATTCTGATTAACAAATAGACAGTGAACAGAATTAGGGACTAACGGGGAGAAAAACCGAATTAGGGACTAACGGGAGGCCGAATTAGTGACTAAAGGAGAAAAACCGAATTAGGAACTAACGGGGAAAAACCGAATTAGGAACTAACGGGGAAAAACCGAATTGGGACTAACGGGAAACCGAATTAGGGACTAACGGGGAAAAACCGATTACAAACAGAGGATTCGAGCCAAAACTTTTTTCTTACTGGACTCTTTGTCTAGCCCAGCGTTTCCCAAAGTGGGCGGTACCGCCCCTCTGTGGGCGCTCAAGTCTTACAGGGAGTGATGGTGGGTTCAGAAGCATTTGGGGGCAGTTAATTTATCGTGATTTTGCTATTGAATAATCATTACAAATTTGAATTCTGCATTTTAATTCATTATATGACCATCTTACACGGTCCATTTTTTCATCAATTTTCTATTTCATGCATATAATCATTTGAACATTGACCATGTATTACAGAAATATATATCAATTTTCTATGTCATGCATATCATCATTTGAACATTGACCATGTATTACAGAAATATATATCAATTTTCTATGTCATGCATATCATCATTTGAACATTGACCATGTATTACAGAAATATATATCAATTTTCTATGTCAAAGTGAAAATAGAGATGATTATATATATATATATATATATATAGAGGAGCGTTGGCAAACTGTTATGTGGAGGGCGTTACAAAGTTTATGTCTTGCAAAGTGGGCGATGGGCAAAAAGTTTGGAATCTATGGTCTAGCCCAGCCCTACAGACTAACATGTAATAGGTGCCGTAAGAAATAAAGGTTTGTGGTTCTAGTTCTATGTTTGATAATTTGTTTTTTATCAGTAGCCTAATAATTGTTCACTATCTATTTATTGAGAATATTCACCAACATCAGCATAAGAAAGAAAGTTGGTACAGAACCTTGCTTGAATTACATTGAGAAACAAAGTCATCAACATCAGCATAAGAAAGAAAGTTGGTACAGAACCTTGTTTGAGTTATATTGAGAAACAAAGTCACCAACATCAGCATAAGAAAGAAAGTTGTCACAGAACCTTGCTTGAATTTCATTGAGAAACAGAGTCACCAACATCAGCATAAGAAGAAAGTTGGCACAAAACCTTGCTTGAATTACATTGAGAAACAAAGTCATCAACATCAGCATAAGAAGAAGAAGTTGTACAGAACCTTGCTTGAATTACATTGAGAAACAAAGTCATCAACATCAGCATAAAAAGAAAGTTGGCACAGAACCTTGCTTGAATTACATTGTAAGAATGCACCCAAACTCCACAGTATACAAAGTCTTCTACAATAGAACATCAGGAAAGAAGACGAGAGGAAGACCACGAAAAAGATGGTTAGATGGTATAGCAGAATCCCGTCAAAGAGCAAAAATAACAATCACCAAAGCCACCAGAACAGCGGAAGACAAAAACATAAAACCATAACACTGGGCAACAACCCGGTAGCAGTGTGACGACAAAAGAAGAAGATTCATTGGCTCCGATGCTTCTTACTAGGATCTTAGAGCTCCTTATTCTCTTCCTAGCTCAGCGTTTCCCAAAATTGGGTCCCAGACCCCCGTGCAGTCCCAAGGTACTCATTTGGGATCCTCAATCGCTTGAAGAAATATATGATCTTTGAATTCTAAACAGAAACAAAAATTTTAACCATAATTATAGGCATAATGTGTTCTGTATTGTTTATTAAAAATGTTAAATTGCAGACATTGTTTACTTTTGTAACACACATATAATTCATTCATGTCGATTTTCATCTATAGAAACTGTTGGCGGTCCGTGGCAGCAAAATGTATTTAAAAGTGGGTCCACGATAATGCAAAGTTTGGGAACCGCTGCTCTAGAGGATTCTGAAGACGCTGTGGCAGGTCTAGCAATTTAACAGTGGTTTAATTTAATTTAATTTACTCTTTAAGAATCATGAAGAGATTTGACGAACCGGCTAACAGAAATGTCGATTTAAGAATGAAGACATCAGAAACAAGATTGGGAACAAAATCAGGACTGAATTTCAGCAAGAAACAAGAAATTAAATGGTTTGACTACATCAGCAGATTACCAACAGACAGTACACCTTAAAGGGCAATGCTACTTCGATACAGTAGATACGAGGCAAAAGGTGACCCAAGTAAAGTTGGGTAACAGAAAATATCACTTTTCTTTCTTTCCTGACATGTTTTGTCTCCCAGCGTCAGGATAAGAAGAGATTTCTAGAACGAGCCCTTATGTGCGCTTCATAAATAGTGTATATTTTCGCCTCTGTTATCTCTGAGGTCCACCTTTTGTGCGACCGACCTTCTGCTTTGTATCCATTGTATAGAGCACATTGCTCTTTGAGGTGCACTGTCTGTTAGTAATCTAGCTTATGTGGCTGAACCATTTAATTTGTTGTTTTTGATGAAGTTCAGTACTGATGTTGTACCCACTTTTTCCGATGTCTTCATTTTCAACCAGTCTCTTCTTGTTACACTCTATCATTCTGCGTAGACACTTCATCTCTGTTGTGACTAGTTTTCTTCTATCGTTTGTTGTCAGTGACCAGGTTTGGTACTGGTAGCATAATGTGGGGAGAAAGATTGTGTTGAACATTGCCTTTTTTTGTATTCATGGAAATAACATAACACAAGCATATGCAAATACAATGCATATGTAATAAACCTAGCAATGAAGGATACCAAGAACTAAACGCACACAGGAACTCGTTCTAGAAGTTTCTTCTGACGCTGTGAGGCAGAACAGGATTGAAATGAAAATCGTGGCATATCCTAAAGGACGAGCCATCAACCACAGTAAACGAAGTCGTTGATTTTCTAGGACCACTTATACGTTCAGTAGTTTACCATTGCTTTCTGAACGGTGAGGTCTATTTTTACCTTTTGTAAAAATCCACGGAATCGAATTTGTTTCAAACTTGCCCACCGTGGGGTTTGAACCAGGTACGCTTGGGTTTGTGATCGAGCTCACTACCGCTTGAGCTACAGACGCTCACAGAACAGGATTAGAGAGAGAGAAATATAGGAAGAAGTAAGTTGGACTTGTCAGATCTGCAATGTAAGATACACAATGAGAGTAACGGTAGAGATGTCAGATCTACAATGAATGATACACAATGAGAAGTAACAGTAGAGATGTCGATCTACAATGGAATGATAACAATGAGAGTAACAGTAGAGATGTCGATCTCACAATGCTATGATACACATGCAAGTAACAGTAGAGATGTCAGATCTACAATGTATGATACACATGCAAGTAACGATAGAGATGTCAGATCTACAATGTATGATACACATGCAAGTAACAGTAGAGATGTCAGATCTACAATGTATGATACACATGCAAGTAATGGTAGAGATGTCAGATATACAATGTATGATACACATGCAAGTAACAGTAGAGATGTCAGATCTACAATGTATGATACACATGCAAGCAACGGTAGAGATGTCAGATCTACAATGAATGATACACATGCAAGTAACGATAGAGATGTCAGATCTACAATGAATGATACACATGCAAGTAACAGTAGAGACGGGGCAACGTGACAGTGATGAAATAGTCTGTGAATGGTGGCAAATCAACCGCAACAATAATTCTGCAGTCAGTTGACACCAGCAGCTTTTAATGAGATGGATGACGTTCTAGTTGGATTGATTTCAGATGTAGCTGTAATGTGATAAACGAGATATGTTTTATCAGGTCAGGCTAGATTAGGAGGATCAATTTATAACGAAATGTTTTATTATTTGTGTGGGATACAGGATATGGCTACCAACTCTGTGTGGGAGAGAAGGATAGATCCGACTCTGTGTGGAAGACAAGGATATGGCTAGTCAACTCTGTGTGGGAGAAAATGATAGATCCGACTGTGTGTAAAAGAGAAGGATATGGCTTGTCAACTCTGTGTGGGAGAGAAGGATAAGGCTAGTCAACTCTGTGTGGGAGAGAAGGATAGATCCGACTGTGTGTAGAAGAGAAGGATATGGCTAGCCAACTCTGTGTGGGATACAAGGATATGGCTTGTCAACTCTGTTTGGGAGAGAAGGATATGGCTAGACCAAATCTGTGTGGAAGAAAAGGATAGATCCGAACTCTGTGTGGAGAGAGGGATATGGCTAGCCAACTCTGTGTAGAAGAGAAGGATATGGCTAGCCAAATCTGTGTTTGAGACAAGGATATGGCTAGCCAAATCTGTGTTTGAGACAAGGATATGGCTAGCCAACTCTGTGTGGGACACGAACATCAGAGCTGGAGAAGAACATCATGGAAGGAGACATACCGGAAAAGAGAAAGAAGAGGAAGACCACGAAGAAGATGGATTCAGGATGTAACTGATGGTTTGAACATGACAGCTGCAGAGGCAAGACATCTGGCCAATGAGAGAGATACATTCCAGAGGACTGTTGGGGTGGCAAAGTTCTGCTATTTGATGATGATGATATTCTGAATAGATACCGCCCATGTGGCACCGGGGCTCGCAAGGGGAACAAAGAATAGTACCACTGTGACCTACAAGGCATATCGTAAGAGGCGACTGATGTATGACCTAGGGAAGCTACCTAGTAAATAAAAAGCATCGCAGAAATCGGATTTGATGGCCTACTTGCAGGCACACAACTGGCACAACGCACAATCGCTCTTAGGCTCAGATCATATACAAATCACACAGAGTGGTTAAAGTGGTCGATGTGGAGCGGTGAGAAGATAAAGAAGAAGAAGAAAAAAGAAGAAGAAAAAGAAGAAGAAGAAGAAGAAGAAAAGAAGAAGAAGAAAAGAAGAAGAAGATAAAGAAGAAGAAAGAAGAAGAAAAAAGAAGAAGAAGAAAGAAGAAAAGATAAAGAAGAAGAAGAAAAAGAAGAAGAAGATAAAGAAGAAAAAGATAAAGAAGAAAAAAAAGAAGAATAGATACAGGAACAGATATGGGCGTAGATAGAGTTCTAGAATAATAAACTTGTGACAGAGACAGTTCCGATGATCGCATAGTTTGACAGTACTACGTACATTTCTGATGGTCATACCGACAGATTTGATGGTCCCTTAGACAGTTCTGATGATCGCCCGAGTGGTTACGAGGGCCCAAATTTGGGGTGTAAAGAATAGAACCACTGTTACCTGCCACGCATGTCGTAGAGGCGACTAAGGAGGTTTGGTGAAATCGGATGCACATGTCCTAAACGTGTAGAAGTCTATGTGTTTAGGGCCTACCAAACCAATGTGCAATGTATACACGTTCTTAGCAAAGATCAAACATCACAAAGAGTGATTAAAATTGGTTGTAAAGAACGAACACAAAGAAGAAGGAGAAGGAGTTCTGATGATCGCATAGTTTGACAGTACTACAGACAGTTTTGATGGTCATACCGACAGATTTGATGGTCCCTAGACAGTTCTGATGATCGCATGTTTAACAGTACTACAGACGTTTTGATGGTCATACCGACAAATTTGATGGTCCCTAGACAGTTCTGATGATCGATAGTTGACAGTACTACAGACAGTTTTGATGGTCATACCGACAAATTTGATGGTCCCTTAGACAGTTCTGATGATCGCATAGTTTAACAGTACTACAGACAGTTTTGATGGTCATACCGACAGATTTGATGGTCCTAGACAGTTCTGATGATCGCATAGTTCGACAGTGCACAGACAGTTTTGATGGTCATACCGACAAATTTGATGGTCCCTTAGACAGTTCTGATGATCGCATAGTTTGACAGTACTACAGACAGTTTTGATGGTCATACCGACAGATTTGATGGTCCCTTAGACAGTTCTGATGATCGCATGGTTTGACAGTACTACAGACAGTTTTGATGGTCATCCGACAAATTTGATGGTCCTTGAACAGTTTTATAATCGTTTCCAATCAAAATAATAATAATGCTATGTTTATGATTGTTGATTGTATGATGTTCTCATCCTCCATGATGATTGTTAAACAAGCCATAACTAGAACATCAGTCCGGTTATAATTGACATTTTTTATGTGTACACAACTGATTTCATAGTCATTACACAACTGATTTCAGTCATTATACAACTGATTTCATAGTCATTACACAACTGATTTCAAAGTCATTACACAACTGATTTCATAGTCATTATACAACTGATTTCAAAGTCATTACACAACTGATTTCAGTCATTATACAACTGATTTCATAGTCATTACACAACTGATTTCAAAGTCATTACACAACTGATTTCATAGTCATTACACAACTGATTTCAAAGTCATTACACAACTGATTTCATAGTCATTATACAACTGATTTCAAAGTCATTACACAACTGATTTCATAGTCATTATACAACTGATTTCAAAGTCATTACACAACTGATTTCATAGTCATTCACAACTGATTTCAAAGTCATTACACAATGATTTCTGATCATTACACAACTGATTTCAAAATCATTACACAACTGATTTCATAGTCATTACACAACTGATTTCATAGTCATTACACAACTGATTTCATAGTCATTACCAATGATTTCATAGTCATTACACAACTGATTTCAAAGTCATTACACAACTGATTTCAAAGTCATTACACAGCTGATTTCAAAGTCATTAGGCATCGAATGATTTAAATGATGTTTGTGACTTTTACAATAACTCTCAGTGTAAAATACACAAAATTTCAAAACTTTCAGCAAAATTCACGAAAATTATAAGCTCTCAGTGTAAATTCACGAATTTCGAAACTCACAGGTAAAATCAAGAAAATTAGAATCTCTCTGTAAAATATACGAAAATTAAAGTCCTCTGTTAAAATACAAATAATATGTAAGTTCGTTATGCGACTTGTACAAGTAATGTAGAAAATGTATGTGACATACAAGATGTGTCTGTTCTACATGCCGTAGCTGTAATACAGTTCTCAGCGCAAACCACACAGATCATAAAATATGGTTAACTTAGTTGAAAAGAAGAAAATAAATAAACATGCACAACAGATCTTCACGAGAGTTGCAAGTAATATAGAAGACATTTATAGAAGTTGTAAGCAATATATAAGATATTTATGTGAGTTGCAAGCAATATAGAAGACATTTATAGAAGTTGCAAGTAATATAGAATATCTTTATAGAAGTTGGAAGCAATATAGAATATCTTTATAGAAGTTGCAAGCAATATAGAAGATATTTATAGAAGTTGCAAGCAATATATATCTTTATAGAAGTTGGAAGCAATATAGAATATCTTTATAGAAGTTGGAAGCAATATAGAATATCTTTATAGAAGTTGCAAACAATATATAATATCTTTATAGAAGTTGCAAGCAATATAGAATATCTTTATAGAAGTTGGAAGCAATATAGAATATCTTTATAGAAGTTGGAAGCAATATAGAATATCTTTATAGAAGTTGCAAGCAATATAGAATATCTTTATAGAAGTTGCAAGCAATATAGAACATCTTTATAGAAGTTGCAAGCAATATAGAATATCTTTATAGAAGTTGGAAGCAATATAGAATATCTTTATAGAAGTTGCAAGCAATATAGAATATCTTTATAGAAGTTGGAAGCAATATAGAATATCTTTATAGAGTTGAAGCAATATAGAATATCTTTATAGAAGTTGCAAACAATATAGAATATCTTTATAGAAGTTGCAAACAATATAGACACACTTTATGGTAGATAGAAGCACTATAGAAGATATTTATATGGTATAAAATAGTACATATCTTTATTGTAGATCAAATACAGATCTTTATGGGAGATATAAGGGAGAGAGTAATGGACAAAAATGTAAAGAAATGTAGACTAGATGTATGTTAGTGACCTGACCTACAACTTAAAAGATGTAATAATGTCACATATAACATTATTGATGTACTAACGAGACATACAACCATATAGATGTATTAACGTGACATATAACAATATTGATGATTAACATGATATATAATAAATAGATGTATTGACGTGACGTACAACAATATTGATGTATTAACGTGACATACAACAATATTGATGTATTAACGTGACATACAACAATATAGATGTATTAACGTGACGTACAACAATAGAGATGTATTAAATATTGATGCACAACAGTTTTGATGTACTAACGGACATACATAAGAGAAGAAACAAATGATCTATCCAGAAAGAACTCAAAATCAAAAAACTTTGATGCTACAATTAAGAAAGGGACAATTGAGATATATTTTACATATAAAAAGACACGAAGGGTTGGAGAAGACCATCATGAAAGGAAACATACCGTCAAAGAGGAGAAGAGGAAGACTACGGAGAAGATGGATTCAGGATGTAGTTGGTGGTTTGAACATGACGGCTGTAGTGGCGGGAGATCTGGCCTATGAGAGAGTGAAATTGCGAATGACTATTAATGTTGCAAAGCTCTGCACAGGACAAGCTATTTGATGACGAACTACAATTTAGTTGTATGTACTCACGACATCATAATTGAAAGTGGCTGGAAAGCTAGATACGAAGAGAGACAGAACAGGCTTGGTGTGAAAAAGTGTACAGTTTGAGGAGATAATTGAAGACATAATTGTCAGGTAACGACATGAGGTCGCAGCGGAGCTGGGAAACGTTTATAAAATGATGATGAAATGTGAACCCTACCTGCCACGGCGGAGGTGTCTCCAGTGCCAGGAATGACATGCTCGGGTGCTCCGGAAAGACAGGTAAATATTCCAGGTGTGAGCTGCTACAATCCGTATTAATAAGGGCCTTGTATTCGGCTGTTTGGCAGCCCAGGGGTGCAAAGTTGGGATGTCGACGAGAAATGTTGTATCCTATGTCTGCGGTATTCTGTGTCGTGGATGTCGAGAAATGTTGAGGCTGCCAATGTGTTGTTTGGGCAGTTGAAATCTATGATGTTTTGTTGGTTTTGCTGAAATGTATGCTGTTGTTGAGAGTTAGTGCTACTTATTGCTGATACTCTTGTCGCTGTCTATCGGTGCTACTGATGGTGCTGTAGCATTCGCTTAGATTGCTGAAACTGTTAATATTGCTGTTAAAAATCACTGCTGTTGTTGACGATTTTAAACTAGGAAATACTGTAATGACATCTCACATATCAAGTACAGAATTGATAATTCCCGGAAC
Source organism: Arion vulgaris (assembly GCA_020796225.1). Taxonomy (NCBI): domain Eukaryota; kingdom Metazoa; phylum Mollusca; class Gastropoda; order Stylommatophora; family Arionidae; genus Arion; species Arion vulgaris. Next base: position 41,718,601 of record CM036769.1, read on the forward strand.
GATCAAACATTTCTCCAGGATGTGTCTGATAAACGATGTATATGTTAGGAAAAGTGAGTCGCTCACTTGGGGCCGTGTTGTTAGTAGAGCTATCACTACGTTTTTATAGATAAACACATGTGTAACTTCTGTTGGTGGCACTGTTTACTTACTCAAACACATAGACTACACAGTGTTTCATCCTGGTGCATGGTGGAAGTTTGGTACTATACAGCGATATGCTTTATGTTTATCTATATATGTGTCTAAATTCTACCAATATCTGGCAGGATTAGGTTGATAGTCAATTTGTTGACAGAAATATGTCGATCACCGATTTGTTGACAGAATATTGTGATCACCGATATTTTGCAGGATTATGTTGATCGTCGAAATGTTTACAAAATTATGTTGATCGCCGATCTGCTGCAGAATTATGACGATTGCCGATATGTAACTGGATTAAGTGGATCGTTGATATGTGGCTGGATTAAGTGGATCGCCGATATGTGACAGAATTGCGTCGATCGTCGAAATGTGATAGGATTATGTAGATTTCCGATATATGACAGGATTGAATCGATCTTGATCATATGACAAAGTATGACTGTCAGCTTGTATTTAGCGAGATTAGGTTAACCTGTCAACATCACTTTGAAACACACGGATAACAGTAATAACACAAGGCTCGATGACACACATCATGTTGTTCTCATGTGTCAATCAAAACACACACAACAAGGGACGGACTCAATACTTCCGTCACACGAAGTTCTATCAAGTATATCCAACAGCATGAATAAGTTCCTTCACTTCGAATCACAACAAACGCCGGCACTTTAGTCAGCGATGCTCAAGATCTCCTAGTGCTATCCTCCAGCGATCCTTCTAACGCGACGTTTCCTAGGGCATCTGGTTGTAACTTGGTTAACAGAACGGCTTCGGACATCGACATTTCCCAGTCAAATATTTCGGCTGTCATTTCCTCATCTTTAGTTTCGTTGGATCTGTCCACACGAAATAGGTTTCTCTCGCCGCCTCGTGCAATGCATGTTATTGACACTGAGACATATTTGGCAAAAGGTGGGATTAAATAACTCCACGGGAAACTAGGTTGCCAGTAAATTACGGGCGTTCTTTGCTAGTGAGAGCCTCCCCCTTCGGCTGCCTCTCACGCGCTGCCTCTATAATACTTTACGATAATGTGAAAGATCTGGCCGAAAGGCCCTTTAGCAAATAGAACCGGTCCCGGGAACAAATTTTGTCGTAAACCCTTTTCCTACTGGAGGTTCGGAACAGAAAGCGGGGGTGTGTGGGA